>JAJOOS010032070.1:0-26484 GCA_029582725.1 Solanum chiquidenum
TTTTTTTTTTTTCACTGGTTAGTCTTAAGTTTCATATCTAAAACAAATAATGAATGCAATTCAAGAAAATGAGTTACTATTAATAGTTTTTTCTCTGCTTGTTGTTCATAGGAAGTGCACAAGACCATATGATTTCTGCCAATTTTGGACTTTGAGAAAGCAACAAAAATGTCAGCAAGAATGTTATCTTCTATAACAGAGGACAACAAAGATCTGCACAAGAAAATTGGATGCATGAATGGATTATTCCAATTGTTTGATAGACACCATTTCCTCATTGGCAAACATCTTCATGGTCAAAATCACAAAAGGCTACTCACAGGTACTACTCTTTCTGACCAAAAAAATGTATTTTCCCTATTCTGCAATCTTGCAAGTGAATAAATCAAATACCATAAAGCCTCTCAATTCTGTCAATTTTGTTCTTTTCTCCGTCTAAACTCCTTGTACAGAACTTGTCTTTGTCAATCTACTTCTGTCATGACAACATTGGTAATCGGAAATCAAATTATTTTCTGTGACTAGGATTATTTTCTTGAATATTCATAGTTTATATTGTGATCGATCTATAGTCCTTGTGAAGTTTCTGAATATGAAATTTATTTTTTCAAAAATTAAATAATTTGTCCAATCCTATCATTTTCTTGGTACGAGGGAATAATATCTTTCTTAGGAAAAAGTGGAAATACGTAATCAGGGTAAATTTGAGGACCTGGCTTCAAGAAGAGATGAAAGGCAATAGCAAACCATTTTTTATGGATAGTTAGCAATAATAATAACGAGAAAACAAAGTAAAGCATCAAAATATTTTCATTTTCAAGATTATTATACATCACAGTGGTTTAGGAAGGCTGGAAATGTAGGAACTTAATCAAGGAATCCATTATGCAAACTTGGCTTTATTTTGAAGTTTTAAAAAAACTAATTTTTCAAACTCAGTTTTTCAAGTCTTTGAAGAACAAGTGGAACAAATACTTCTTTCGAAAACTAAAAAAGAAATTTGCATATTCAAGTTCTGGAAAAGATCAAATAAACGCCACCTTAAGATTCAGAATTGACTACTTTAACCTAAGGAATTATCTTTAACATGTGCTAACTACAAGTATCCGCATTCTGGTTCTTTTTGCCCTCTTGTATACTTTCATACGCATTTAAGAGATACAATCTCGTGTTTACATATCCAAATACAGATATACTACTTCCAGACTCCAGTTAAGTAGTAGTGCATACAAAAACTTGGATTTTCTCCTGCTGAAGCATAATGATGTACTTCCGCACTTCTACTAGCTTATAAATATTCTAAATCACAAAAAATCTTCCGCACACATATTGTTATCTTGATATAAATATCATAAATCATATAGTTAGTCCCTTTAGTTTAATTAAATTAGAAAATCTCACCACTGGTTCATGTGTCCTGAAGGTGCCACGGACAAGATGGAGACCAAATGTACAATGCAATTGGCTACGGTAAGATTTTGAACAATTTCATTCATCAAGATAACATTAAACTAGCACACATAAAAAACTTACCAACATGTGATTGGCATTTGCAGGAAAAGACTCCAAGGGATGTAGCCAGGAACAAAGTATCGCACTCAAGTGAGTCATCCAAGGCTAACCCAAAAGTTGAACAAAGTAAAAGACCACAACAAGAGCAACCTCTTTGCGGTCAAAGAAACTTACCAGAATCTCCTTCGAAAACCCTGCCATGCAAGCAACCAAGTTCTCCATCTCATTCTGGCCGGCAATCTCCTGATTTTCGGGATGTTGTCAAGGACTCGATGCACAGGGAAGCCCGTAGTTTATCTGTAAAAACTGTCACCAAAGTAGAAGGTAAAGTCCATGTTATGAAGCACATAGATTCTCCAAGGCCATTTCAGCAGTCAAACTGTGGGAAGCCATCTAATGGAACTAGGAATGTAACTGCTAAGTTTCGTGAAGCACCTCGCAATTCAAAAGATGATCTAAAGCATGCACCAAGAGATCATCCACGTTTCTCATACGACGAAACAGACTCGAGAGAAGCGATGCGTTCTTCAATAAGGCTAAAGGACCTTCCCAGACTTTCACTGGACAGTAGAGAGCAGTCCTTCAGGAGCTCAGCCTCTGAATCCAGATCAAATTTTCTTTTAGGGGATCACAAAAGATCTTCCAGTGTTGTAGCAAAGCTTATGGGCTTGGAAGCTTTACCAAATCCCATTCCCTCAAATGAAGTCGAGACAGTGATACCCAAGTCTTTTTCTACCAAAGATTCTGTTTCAGTATCGACAAAAACAGCTGAAAAGAGCAAGAATAATCAAGTCACACGGTTCTCACAGATTAATGAAAAGGATTTCGGCTCCCCACGAATGAAATCTACCAATATAATCATGAGAGCATCATCAACTTCACGGCTTCCACTAGAACCTGCTCCTTGGAGGCAACCGGAGGCCTGCAGAACCTCCCTCAAGTCAGCTGCAAGAAACACAGATGTGGAACTGTCAATTCAGAGTCCAAAGCTATCTTCCTCAGTGTATGGTGAAATGGAGAAAAGGATAACTGAACTTGAGTTCAGAAAGTCTGGAAAGGATCTCAGAGCTCTGAAGCAGATTCTTGAAGCAATGCAGAAGACAAGAGCAAGGTTAGATGTCCAAACAGAAGAGCAGGCAGACTCTGATGCGAACTTGGAAATAGTGCAGAAAAGGCAGCAATGCAACCTGCTCTCTCCAACCATAAAGGGAACTCGCCCACCAAAAAGGTCAGAATCTTTAAATATATTTATGAAACAATCCAAACTAACATTTGTATTGCATGTTCCCCTTTCTTAACTGCAAATGTCTCCAAATTTCAAGAACTCTTCACTAAAGACCTTGTATATAACAGAGAGGATACAGCTGACAAGAAAACTTGGAAAGATGTGACACCTAGAGCGAAAACTATCAGAGAGTCTGGTTGGCTTCTTCCTTCACCAGACAGGAAGATCAAAGAAGGAACATCAAGGGCAGTGCAAAACCCAACATTACGCCAACAAAAGGAAGGAAGCTATCCTGCAATAGGAAGGAATTCTGGAACTGTAAGTCCAAGACCACTACAGAAGAAGAAGCAATCTTGTCCAACCACTACATCACCAGAATTCAGCAGGGTCAGACGGCAATCAATTAAGCAATCCAAAGAATCAGGCTCTTCAAAAAGGAGACTGCAAGCAAAACCCAACAATCTGCTCCGAGTTGATGAGGAATTGAGTGAGATCAGCAGCAGCACAAGAAATTTCAGTGAGCAAAGTGATGCAGCTTCTTTACAATCAGAAAGCAACAACAGTTTGAGCTCACATGCAGAGGGAGAAGTCACAAGCAGAAATCACTCCTTTAGGGTTAATGCTAAAAGACTAGAGGATTCTAAAGACAAAGTGAGTGACTGATCTTCGTGTACATATCTATTTATCCTACACATGGCCAATTACTGACTTTTAACTTTTTCTTGATCCAGAGTAACATATTGAGGCTCAATGAAGACAGACCAATGGCTGAACTTGCAATTTCTACAATTGAACAGCCAAGTCCTGTCTCAGTGCTTGATGCCACATTCTATGAAGAGGATTCACCATCTCCTGTGAAGAAGAAAACAACTGCATTTAGAGGTATGGTTACCATTAGTTCTGTAAAGCATCTATGTAAAACATCTGCTTTTGATGTCAACTACAAACAATCATGACTTCCAGAAATAAACACGAAGAAATGAATGGAAAGCATGTTTCCAAAGAGAAGGAAAATCTAACAAATTGCTTTGTTGAAAAATGACTGAATGTTCAACACAAGTAGATCAGTTAGTTTAGCTAGTTTGAAGTGTTCACAGAAAGCATGTTAGTATCTCTTATTTACTGTCATAATTTAGCTGAGGATTGAGTAGTGATTACATGAGATCTTAAGTTAGGACAAGCTCTTACGACCGAGTGATCTAGCTATATTTATTTTCCTTTTCACTAACCAGAGCAGAACTATGTTACAATTGATTTTTGATGTACAAGCAAGACTTGCCTGTTAATCTTTTTATGTCCTTTCCACCTGAACAGTTGATGATGCCGCAGATGAGTTATGGTACCTAGATTACCAGGATCACTCACCTTACAACACGAGGATGGATCTTGGCACTGAGGCCACCACCCAGAAGAAATTAGAGCGCATTAAGGACCTGGTTAACCAACTCAGACTACTGGACTCCAGCTACGAAGTGAGTACTGACCAGTTTGGATCATTGAGCCAGAATCATAACCCTGACCACAGATACATCACCAAAATACTACTGGCATCTGGCCTTCTCAAGGACGTGGACTCCGTCTCCATGGCCATTCAGCTTCAGTCATCCGGCCATTTGATTGATCAGAAGTTGTTTCATATCCTAGAACAGACTGAGGAGCGTGTTATGCCAGCAACTGGACACAGTAAAACGAGTGCTCGGATTGAGTTTAATCAGAAAATGCACAGAAAGAACGTCTTTGACACAGTCGATGAGATACTTGCCTGCAAACTAGCTTCAGAAAGCTGTTTATTGCAGGGACGAGATCATTTAAGTGCACAGCAGCTCCAGAAGGAACTGCAGTCAGACATAGACCAACTCAATGCTAAAAAGGTTGGCATGGACTCTGAAGAAGATGACTTGATAAGTATCCTAAATGCAGATTTGAGGCATCAGTCCGAAGATTGGACAAACGGTGACAGTGAAATTCCATCATTGATTTTGGATGTGGAGCGCTTAATATATAAAGACCTTATTACAGAAATAATAAGTGATGAGGCCAGAGAGCAGCAGATAAGAACAAGAAGGCATTGTAGGCAACTATTTACCAACTAAATATTCAAGCTTCTGTGCTCTATTTCATGTACAAATCTAATGTTTTACTTTTACATATGAGATGCTAGAAAAAGTGAGATATAAATGTATCCAGGCAAATGGAAAGCAAAAAATTGTGCTGTTTTATTTGCATAAACTGAGATGCTTCTGTTCATATTTTAACCAAATTTCTGGGTACCTACTGTCCATCATCAATAACTCAAGTTATTCCAATCCATGATTTTTCACATAAACTGAAGTAGCGATTTCATTTGAAGAAATAAATAAGTTCTCTCGGTACCACATTGTACAGCTGCATTCGATAATCAAATTTTATCAATGATCTGTCTAGGGTTACGAATTTGGGAGATTACTGTAAATGCAATTCCACAAACTATCCAATATATATTTGTCCTGCAATTCCATATGAATATTTAAGAGTACTTTTCCATATTTTATTCAATTTAATACACCAGTTTGCCCTTTACCTCCAACTCGTTCCCACACCTTCTTTCTGTTGAATTCAGCGTGAATCGAGAGAGCGTCCAAAGAGATGAATTTCGAGTAATTTATTTTCGGTTTTGTACAAAATTAACCAATTATAAATTCGAATAAATAGAATATATAAGGTGTGCAAGCTTCCGTAGCATAGTGGTAGTGCGTTCGCTTCGTAAGCGAAAGGTCGCGAGTTCGATCCTCGCCGGGAGCTTATTTGCTTTTGGGCCTTTATTTCCTTGCTTATTTGTTTTTGGGCCTTTATTTCCTTATTGTGTTCTTTGGGCCGAGCCTGTTGGGCCTTTGATCAAAGAACAATTGGGCCTTCATTTTCTCTTAAGCCTATGGGAACTGGCTTAAACACCAAAATCATAGAGTAAAGAGCAACTTTCACATAAATGTTATATTTGTATGTTATAACTATAGTTTGTATAATTGTGTTCCATAACAAATTTTATGTTTGCTATGGAGCTTTTGATTTGTATAATTCGCTAGATACATTCAATTTTATACAAATTGTTTAATTTTGTATAAATTCATTTATACATTGTAATTTGTATAATAAGATCTATATTTGTATAACTATAAGTGTATAGGACGAAAATATATGTATGTGTATTTGTATATACATTTTTCTCTCGCTTTATACAAACACAAACACAATACATTTGTATATCGAATGGGTAACTGTATACCGAAAATGACTAATTGTATACCGAACCAAGATGGCAAAAATATGAAATGTTTGCTGCGAATTACAAATAAAATAAACTATGAATATAGTATTTAATTTGAATTAATAGTTTACTATTTCATACAATTTCTCAAATACTAAAAAGTATTTAAAGTCAAATAAACCAAAAATCATAAATTTGGGCATTTTCAACTTAAAAGTTATTTAGAGATCAATTATTTTACCTTCTTATTATTTCTTGCCTCTTTCGATATTCCCGACATACCCTTTATGTAGAGAAGTCAATATCTCCATTTGATATGGTCTGACAAACTAAAAAAAATGTGTTTATTAGTTTGGTTAGGGTTTAATCAAATTATAAAAGAACAAATAAACAACTAAGGAAAAATGATTTTATATAAGTCGGACATTGAGCTGATGATTGAGAATTACAACTCATAATTTAGCTGAATTTGACTTGCCTATTTGATCCAATTAAGCAAACATCGGGAACCGTCATAACCCACCTAATTATTATTTTTTTGACTCATTTTAACACCCCTAAATATTTATCGTCCAACTTATTTATTTGATATTTTTATATTTTCATACTTTCTATTCATTTTTAATTGTAATATTGCGCGTCTCAAGAATTAAGTTGTATGTATTTTGACCAACATTTTATATTATATATATTAATATGAAAAAGATTATAACTTATAGTATTTTTCTTTTTGCATAATTTTAAAACATTAAAAATATAAAAATATTGAACTAATTCAGTTCAATATAACTCCAAAAGCAGTCAAATTAATTTTTATAAAACAAAATGTGACAAGCAAAACTAAGGGCCCGTTTGGCCATTGATTTCCCAAGTAAAATTTGGGAGAAAATTTGGCAAATAATGTTTGTCCATACAATTTGTCATTATTTGGCAAATATTTTTGGCAAACTAGAAAAAATTAGTATTTGGGCCAAATCTCATTATTTGGAAAACTTTAGTAATTCAAATTCTACACCAAACATTTATCTTTTACAAGAACACCCTCTGTAGTAGTTGTTTGCATTGTTTTATATAATTTTTTACATGAACATCAAATTAGTGATGAAATATTCAATGGTTATGAAAGTGATGATATGATTATTGATGAAAATGATGAACAATCGGCTTAGGGTAACAAAGTCACGTGCTATGCAATAAAAAATTTGTGGTTAGTTTTGATAATTTTTAAAACTTATGGATATAAATCATATTTCTTAAAAAGGTGAAATATATTTCCTAAATATTATGGCCAAATCCATGATGAAATTTCACCCAAATAATATTTGCCAAAAATATTTGAAAATCTATGATTAAATGCTAGCTAAAGGTAAGGAATTTGTCTGGCATATAGGCTATAGGTTATTCATCTGTATATAGAGCCACAGGTTTCCTCTCCTATGTCTGACAAATCAGAACGGTTAAACTGGCATAAGAATACTTTAATTTCATATCCATAAATAATAATTTTTAAAAGGGTCTTGATGTAAAACTGTTTAGAACAAATGTAGGAAAATATTTAATTTTTTGAAATAATCATGCCCACATAAATGATCATATAAATGCAATTAAATATGACTATTTATATCAGTTATTAATGCTATTAGTAACTTGAAATATAAACAAGTAGCCAGCATCTACAACTATTGTGCTAAATTCTTTTTTATGTTTCAGTGTATATATAAAGATAAAATCCATATGAAATTACGATATTTTTCACATTATGTACTCCATTTTCTCAAAGTATTTGTCCATTTTTGAATTGACACACCTAAGAAAACAATGATTGACATAATGACTTTATCATTTTACCCCAATTAATTATGAAGTGGATGAATTAAAAACTTAAGATTTTCAAGAAGTTCTATCTTTTTCAAAGTAATTAGTTGAGCATATAATAGGTAAAAAAAAAATTGTTCTTTCTTGATTTGTCAAAATGGACAAATAATTAGACACAACTAATAAAGAAAAAGTAGAAAAATAATCAGGGACAGAAATAATATTTATAAAGGCTGAAGCAGCTGATCAGCCAGTTTGGATCTTTTGTTTTAACATTTTCTCGGTTCTTCTGGAATTGTTATATTCATAATCAGGTTAACTAATGTAAATTATCAGCGTGAAGATTTTTGCACATTGTCAGATTATTCAAAATATATCTACGATAAAGTCTTTTTAAAATGTGTGATTTGTAATAAAGTGATTACATACTATACATCAACTGATAAATAACGACTTCATGATAATTAAAAAAATTCTTACATCAACAATATATATAACATAGACTACTAAAAAATATAGGGATGTATGAAGCATAAAAATGTTCTTGAACTAGCAAATTGACTGTTACACATCTAAACTATATGAGACTCTTATAGCCCCCACCCCTCTAAGTTACTTCAGGGGAAGTAATAAGCTTCTTGTATAGTTTCGAGGTGTGAAAAAATACTAAAAAATTAAGTTCATATAGTTCTTATGCCTTATCCCAAAATCATACAATGATATGAAAGATGTTAAATAGCAAATATTCCCTTCATTCATTTTTATTTGTTCATTTTTTTTTATCTAATTTTAAAAATCAAAAAACAATTAACCATTTTATTTCTATTTTACCCTTTATATTACATTCCACAATTCATTTCCGATGAGTTTTCCAAAATATTGAATTTGTATATTCAAAAGTTATATTGTAAACTTATCATTTTTATAAATTACTTTTTAAGTGAGGTGTCAAGTCAAAACATAAACAACACATAAAATTGGATGGATGAAGTATATTTAGCATTAATCACACCTTATCTATAGGGTAATTAATAATCAATAAGATAGAGACGATAGTATTTTAATTACTCCTAGCTAGCATCAACTAACCCTTGATCATAGACTAGCGCTAGTAATAAATTTCTATGATTTTAATTTGTTAACAATATTGTACTGTTGTATTAGTATTATTACAGTTGAAAAGAGAGCTAGGGTTAGGTAGCTAAAGGCTAAATAAAGTAGTTTAGTAATAGGTACATTATTATCGTAAAAAGATGTTATTTACATCCTAGCTATACATACATCTAGTGATCATCTATCTATATTAGAAGCAACAGCCAAAAAAAAGAAGATGACATGTGAGACTGTATATATGATAATTTGAGCTGACATGATTTCTGAAGAGAAAATAAAAATAAAATTTTGTGGTTGTTTTGTATACAAGAATAAAATATGAAATTATTTTATCCTATGTTTGATTGAATCTTTTATTTTGATATAAGTAATCCCAAAGCCGAGATCATCTAATCCCGGGATAAAACAATCAAAAGACAAAAATATCCTTTTCCCAAGCTTCTTACTTCCTAAATAAAAGTTCTTTAAGAAATTTAAGGTTACAATTACAAATAAAAATCTATTTAAGATTATCTGATATATATAAAATAAAAAAAGAAGAAGATACCCATTAAATAATCTTGTTATTATTAGTCCCCCTATATAATTCATGGAGTACATTATAATCAATTAAACTTGTTTGAAACTAAAGTAGAACTACTAACAGATATACTGTAGTGAATGAGACTAAACCTCCATTAATTACAGATTTTGGATTTGAGCCAAAAGTATGAAAAAAATCATTGGTATAGGGAGCACTATCCCCCCCCCCTAGTATGAAAAAATCATTGGTATAGGGAGCACTATCACCCCCCCCCCCATTCCAAATGGGGTCCTAATACCCAACAAAACTTTAAAATAATCAGGCTCCAATACTAATATAGAACATCAGAAATTAATAAATAAATAATTAATTACTCAAGTGAAAGAAGACTAAACCCTAAAAGAAAATTGGATTTATTATATTATATGGAGAAACAAATTTGCAACTGGGGACCTACCTATATGAAAGCAGTGCATGCATGTGGTCCTTTTTTTTCTTTTCTTTTGTTACGTACACAGATAAAAATAAAAGATGGAAAAAGCTTCCAAAACCCTAATTATCTTTTTGTACCACACTTCTTCAGTGATCTCTTCATCTTCTTTAGTCATATCCTTTTCATGAATTATTAATAGGACCACAAAACTATCTTTTCATTTCACTCCATTTTAAGCTTACAACATGTATATTTTTTGTTGGATCCCAAGGAAAAATAACATATACTAGCAGTAGTATTTATTTATATACTTCAAATCTCAATCTATCATCTGTCTCTTTCCAACTTAACGAACACCCTTCCATTTTGTACTAAATCTACTCTTATCCCTATATATCTTTACCTTCTCTTCAGCAACAATAACTACTCTACCATATCCGGGGTTTGGAGTACGAGGGTCCAAACTAACTAATTGTTACGGTGAATTTAAACATATAATCTTCAAATTTTATTTTTTAAGATGATAGATTTACATAATATTAATTTATAAAATATATCAAAAGTATAAATTACAACAATTAACAATCTAAATTTAAAAGAAGTATATTTGAAGGAAATATGGTCAAGATAAACTCATTTTAAAATAGCAGAACAATTTAGCCAGATTGATATAGAGAATTATCACTTATGTAGCAAGTTAACTTCAGTTGATTGAAAAGAAAAAAATTAATAAGGGGGTTGAAAAAACTATTGGGGTTTCAACTTTCAACTATTTATATTTCGACATAAAAAAATTACTCTATTACTTATATACAACATACAATTTTCCAACGGAGTATATTCAATTGAACCCTTTCATCATTTTTAGCTCTGCCACTGGTCAACTTAACCTAGCTAATTCTTTTAGTTATCTGTGCACAAAACATAAACTCATCTAAAAGATCAAAATGCTGAAATTTTAAAAGAAGAAGAAGAAGCCATGACTAGCTTAGGGCTCCTTGCTAGGTTTATGCATTTAGAAAATGTTGCATGAAACCATAACTAACTTCTTCACTGTGAACTGTAATGCCAAAAATATATATATATTGTCTCTAAATAACCGTACGTACAACTTTATATTGCATAATACATTTTGAAATTGGTGTACATTGAAGCAATAATTGATCCCAAACAATCCAATCATGAGTTTTTATAGCTATAGAACTCATATATAGGAATAATTATGACCAAAAGTACATACAATTGTTGTTATATATATACTACTATATATAATGCTAGTATCGAATTATTCAGTACTCACCGAGGCACATACAGTTGATGACCTGCTCTGATCTTGAAAGTTGAATAGCTTAATGAAACATCCGATCAACCAGTAATATGTATGCTCTGGTGTCATGTTGAAATTATATAACCAATACATATTTTGTCTAAAAACTTAAGTTGTTATAAAGAGCAGAGAGGAACTAAATGATCTTAATTGGAGGGCTCCGTCTCGTCACAATTTTGAGAAGGTAGAAAATGGAAAGGTCTTATAGATTGACTTGTGGAGTCAATAGAATGTCTAAAGGAATTAGTACTACTTGACATGGGATTTTCTGAACCGGAATTATTACTCAACATTTGGAAGTTTATTTCTTTGGGATCAAACTCCGATGACGACGATGCTCCCACAATATTATGTTGATGGAAAAATTGAGGCAATCCTGGTGGATAAACAACAACTTGATGATGTGAACCTAATGGCATACTAGACATTAAATTGAAGTTGTGATGAATATCTTGATGTTGATGAGATGATGAATTTTCTGAATGAGCTAAGGATAAATTTGAAGGATCCCATCTCAAAAAATTGGAATTGTACCCCAAAGCATTATTGTTATTATTAGGTGGTTCCAATGGAACATTATCATCCCAATTGATGCTCTTATTATTAAGACCCTCTTTATTAGTAGTAATTTGATGAGAATTACCTCCAATTCCTAACATAGGATAAAGATTAGGGTTCAAACTTCCAGGAGGAATTTGCAAGGGAGGCAATTCGTCGATTTCATGTTTAGCTGCATCAAGCAACCAATCAACAACTTTACTTGGTTGATTAAGCCCTAATCTGTCTTGAAGATCATATAATTGAATAGCTGTAGGAACTGAAAGCCTTACACGACGATCTCTTAGCCCTCTTATAGTACATACTTTGCTGTGCCTGTCTTTTCCTCCAAATGCTCGCGAAACACGAACAATTCTTGGATCCTTTAACCTTGTCCATGATGTTGTAGACGATGATGCCTTGCTCTTATTTCCATCCTCATTTGCCTTCTCTTCTCTTGTAATCATCTTATAATGCCTCTCATAATTGACCCAAAAAACACCTTCCCTAAGGTTTAATTTTCACTCAGACTAAAGTTTCTTCCCTGATTTCTGTTTCATACAAAAAAATCTATTTAGTATAGACAAGAAATAACGCGTCGTAGAAAATTTCTGCAACAACGCGTCGATTATTTATTGATACTCATTAAAAGAAAATTAAGGCAGATATATATTACTACTGAGAAAATGGAAATCATGAAATTTTGCTAGTGTTATAAGCACTTAGAAATTAATACTCATGAGGATAATATATACTATAGTAGTAAAATCTCTTTGTATAAATTGGCTCTAATTAGGAAAGTGAAAAAAAAAATGATCATATGAAGGTAGTTAAAAGCATGAAAATTGGGATGCCCTAGAATTTAGTAGTAGTATATAGCAGAGTAATCAGACTTACCCAATTCAGCAATCAGTTGCAAAGAAGAAATTCTCTTTGATTTCAGAGAAGAAACAATATATGGAAATTTTGATTTTAGTAAGAGAGAAGATGCTGGACTCCAACCGACCATTTACTTATTAGAAAGCAATGGACCACAGCTTGCCACGTATAATTTAGGCATATCTAATAGATAATTATTACGCCCTATGAATTTTAACTTGATACGAAGTTAAAGTTAAATCTTGTGTCTTAAAATAAATATATATTAAATATATTAAAATATTTTTTAATTTTATGATTATATCATATATAAAATTTTAATTAAATAGTTATTAAAAATGAAAAAATACATTTTATTCGGACTAAAAAAATTAACAAAAATAAATTGAAAGGCGAAAAGTATTTTATTTTTTGCCCGTCAATTTTCTTATCAAATTGCTCAGCACGCATGCTGAGCTATCATGGCTAATATATTTTTCCTTTTCCAAAAATAGGAGGTAAGTTTAATTAGCAGTTAGAAGCAAGTCCTTGATTAGTAAAAGGCATTTTGATTATGAATTAAATTTATCTTTTGACAATAGAATAAAAAAATGTTGGGGGACCATTTATTCACGTAGAGAAAAGTTGGGGTTGATGCTTTATCGACAACTACAAAAGGTTGAATTCGTATATATCACATGGGTCGACTGAAGCACGCCTTGCCATTGTCATTAATTAAATGTCTCACCAATATCTATCACTAACTCTTAAGTAATTTGTTTCTATATTTGCGTCAAATTAAGCTCAACACAATAAGTATCTCAATTCTAACATGTTTGTAGCACATATAATTTCTCTTACTTTTCAAGTTACACGTAATTATCTTTTAATGAATTTGATATTTATAAAAAATATTTTCATGGTTGGTTCACATTTGTTAAGCGTTTTAATACGATATGGATAAATAATACTTTCTCCGTCCTAATTTATGTGAGGTAGTTTAACTCAGCACAGAGTTTAAGAAAGAAAGGAAGATTTTTAAAACTTGTGGTCCAAAATGAATGATAGAAATTTGTGTGACTGCAAATCATTTCATTAAGGGTAAAATAGACATTTTGTAGGTAAATTGTTACTTAATATAGAAATGTGTCATTCTTTTTTGGACTGACTAAAAGGAAAGTAAGTCACATAAATTGAGACAGAGGAAGTAATAATATTTTATTTGTCATATTATCTTTTTAATTTTTCCCATAAAATGATTTATTATCACACGGTTGTCTCTATTATTAAATATACCTTGTGTCTCACTCAACTTCAAAAATTAGCTCGAATAGAGGAGGAATATCCAAGGTCATACAAGGATTCCAAAGATCTTATCCCTCACAGATGTGGGATATCATCTTCATGACCACCTACATGTTTGGACATTCAGTCTCAAAAAACATCATGTTACATGGATATTGAGTCTAACTCAAACTCAAAAGTAGGAGGATTGTTTGTATAATGTTATACAAGGAAGCCATGGATCTCATCCCTCACTGATGTGGGATATTATACAAATTTTAAAAATCTTTCCTTCTCAAACTTTAGTACCCCTGCCAAACATCACACATAAATTAAGACGATAAGAGTAGTTTATTCTTGTCCGAGCTATAGTTTCTTGAAGGTGTATGCAAAGATTTTCCCTTATATAGATTAATTTGCTAGATAATTCATAATTAGAAGAAGAAAAGGAACACACAAGTATAATGTTTATTAGTGGAAGAAATTAAAATAAATAAAGCATGACATGAAATTAGGTACATAGATGAAAGGGAGAGGAGAAGACTTTCCCTTAAAGAGGAGGGACCAAACTGATCATTTTGTTTACAATGCCCACTCAATGTATGTAGAATAAGGACCACACTACATTTTGTATTGCAGAGAGATTTTGCACGGACCAACAACTCATATATACATAATTATGACATAAATTTAACTAAATTAATTGAACGAAATTAAATAAATAAAGAGGTATAATTAGGATTCTTTTTTCCCTCTGCAAATACAAAGCAATATCTCAATATAAGCAATTTTTATCGACATGCAAACCCTTCAAAGTTAAATTAATACTTAAATTTCTTGAGGCAATATTAAAGGAAACATGAGTTTTTACATAATTTTGTGAACAAATATTTCACCACGTTTTAGTGGCTATAATTTATAAACCTCCAAACAGTTTGTTTATACGTGTTTCTTGCGTGTACTACCGTTTCACTCCCAATTATTTGTGAGTCTTTACGCGACTATTTTTAACTAGATACAAAATTTAAGAATTATGAAATATAAAGAAATGTCATTTAGGACCGAATTAAAAAAAAGAGTTTCATCAGATAAACATAAACAAATAGAGTAACATATTGAGAGGATATTTTATGATCCAAGGAGAGCACGAGAGAGTAAGGGAAGTAGGGTTCTCTTACAACTCCAAGAACTACCAAATTAGGTTAGAAATTAGAGTACTGAAGAAAAGTACACCTTTTTTTTTAGTTTGTCTAAAAAATAAATATCGTCTTCTATAATTAGAAATAATTTCACTTTAAAATTATCATTTTACCCTTACTAAAATAATTAGTCACTTAAATATCTAGAAAATTTCGGGTCACAAATTTCAAAATTAAAAATCTTTCTTTCTTTCTTAATTTTTTTTTTGTATTAAGTCAAACGATATCGAAGAATATTTATGCATTGATGTACATAGGGTATATAAAACTCAAAAAGGTGGGGAAAATCAATAAGAAACTAGGAATAGGAGTAAGTAAATAAAAAGAGACAGATGATATGCCATTTGGTTATTCTTAGGTCAAGCTATACGTTGAGTAGTTGCCAGATCAATGATGGCCACTAGACAGTTATTCCCAGCTACTCATCATTCATTTGAATATACAATTACTCCGCTTTTTCAATTTACATTTTTTTCAGTAACATTTTACATACATATTTAAAATTATATTCTTATTTTCTTAAATATTATGTTCGGTTAAACTAAGAATAAACGTAGGGAATAATTGAGTTTTGGTTCGATCCTTAGCCGCAAGTTCCACCGACCCGGCCCTATACTGAAAATAATGTTTGAAACTTTTTTCTGGCACCTTTATCATATACATCGATAAAAAGCTAATGAATTGGATTCCGTATTCAACTTTTCTTTTCCTCTTGACGTTTAGTTATTTGTAGTTTTCAGTACCTTGTTTTTATTTTATACTAGAGCATTATTATTATAAATGATGAAAAATATATAGGGCTGCAGTCCAAAATCAGATTAAAAGTGACATTGGCCAAACTATAACGACTAAATCGGCCAATTTGTCAATGCCAAATTAAAAAATATATACGTAGTATTACAGCCATGCTACCTATAATTGTACTATATACGCCAGCTAGCCCTAGCCTAGCCCAGCCCCAATGATATGATCAATTGATCATTTAAGACTTACATTGGTTAATTGGGAAACTAAAAGGAGTAAATCCGCTTCTATACCATACCTTACAAACTACATAGAAGATGCAAATAACATTAGATAAATTCGGTGTAACGAGTTTGACTGAGAGGGTGTTGGGAGGGAGAATTGAAAATGACACAAAGTTCGTAATTTTTTGTTTACTAGAAATTGATGTTGACCCTTATTATGAAAAATATAAACTTGCGTCAATCTAATGAGAAATTGAATACTTACATATCATATTTGATTGCAGGTTGAGTAACCTAGTATTAAGCATATCTATAGAGTGGGGAACAAAGTTGCTTATGGATATGTAGTACAAAGTACTAACTTTTGTTGCCAAAAAGGAAAAAATAAATCAACAATTAAGACTTTTCCTGCTGAAGGTGTTGTAAGGGACAAAAGGTCAGAGTTTAGAAATTAATTAAAACTGGGAAAGGAACCACATATAGCAGCTTATTTCTTGATCAAATCTTGACTGATTAAACTATACTACTATATGATATCTCGTAATACTATAAGTCTTAATTATTAAACTTTTACACACCAGTTGATTTTATTTGGCTTTTAATTCAAAAAAAAAATGACGTGAATTTCAAATAATTCAATAAGAGCTCTTTTTAAAAGGGTTATGAAATACGATTAGTTCTAACAAGAAAATATTTAGTTATCCTTGTATGGTGTTTACTCCAAATCAAGCAATTCTCGATAGAATTCTACTTTCTCCATCCCATTTTATGTGATAAGATGATCAAATTATCAATATAAATTTAACACATTTAGATATTATATAAAAAATATTATAAATCCCACAATTTTTAAATCACGATCAATTTTTTTCTAACCACTTTAAATAATATTGTGCCACCTAAATTAAGACAAACTATTTAATATGTCATCATTGTCTAAACTATGATAGCAATATACAATTGCTATAATTAGGGAAAGAAATATTTGTATGTATGTAGAACATAGAAAAATATATTGCATTCTCAGGTCATGACTCTGCATGTCGGTAGGTTAAAAAAACTCACCTGATTGGGAAGCATCCAGTAAAATTGCTTTAATGATTAAATATGTTCAGAAAAAAAGGAAAATTTTACCAACTCTGACTGCAATCAGAAAACATTATGGTCAGGCATATTTCCTTTTCGATAATTAATAGTAGTAATTAGTTACACAACCCATATGAAGAAGAAATTGCTAGTGAGTACTCCCTCCGTCTCATTTTATATGTCACTTTTATTTTGCACTTGCATGACGAAATGATGTAACTTTACCTTTCTATCGTTATTTAATTTTTTTGAAACTCAAGTTTTTAATCAATGAATATAAATTAATTTATTTTAATTAATTAATTTAATCAATGAACATGAATCATTTACTTAACTTTTCTAAGTTGATCAAATGTATGTTTTCAATGCTAATAACTCACAAGGGTAAAAAAGGAACAATATGCTAATTTATGCATTAATTTTATGAAATGACAAGTATTATGAATCAGCTATTTATAGAAAGGGATGACATATAAAATAGGACGAAGGGAGTACAATTTATTCCCAGTCATTTATAAACTATAGCTTTCTCATAAAACAATTTACTGCCCTTGAGATATTTCCCCAAGCTCCTCTTTCAATCTGTCGGTTAAGTGAAATGCCTCAAAACAAAATAATCTGATTTGGAAAAGGAATCTTAATAGCATAGTCGATCCGCTATATGAATTTTCATTTAATCTGATTCGCATAGTTGATAAATTAAGATCTAGCTTCCCGGCCTTACTTGTAATTATTCATGTTGGGCCTTTTATTTTATTGGTATTAATAAAAAAAATTGTTAGACACTCAGTTTAGTGATAACAAAAATAGAAAGAAAAGATATATGCACTTGTAATGGATATCTTATTGTTTGACATATGTTACGAGGCGAGCTATAAATTCACCTACAAATTTGGTAGAACTTGATAATTTAGGTCTAAACTTTGTATTTGTATACATATTCTGTATAAATAATCAACAAAAATTCCGTAAGTTGCATTTTATAGAATCCAGAACCCACAAGGGATCTAATTATATAAAAAATTATCACACCAACCAAAACTTCTTATAACTTGAAGGACAGAAAAGATCGACTCAAGAACCAATTTTATCTTAAGCTTAGTCATGTTCAAGGGTTTCTACTTTCTATTGTCCAAAAAATGTTTGCAAGTTTCCCAAAATCTTTTTCTCTCTCTTATACTTTAGTATGCGAGTTAAATTATATCACATAAAAGACCTTGATTTCAAATAAGTTCAAATTTAACTATATGAGCTGATTCTCAAATGATGAAAAATCATACAAGATAGAAATGAAGAGTAGTAGCATAATTAAATCTGTGCAGAAATAGGGGGAAATACAGAAGGAAAGACAAAAGGTCTTAAATAGTTATGTCTTGGGATTATTAAGACATAAGTAGCAGTAGTTCAGTTTCTCTGCTATATTTTGCATTATTCACTGCCACTGACACCTACTCATTCAATCTCACTTTGACACATCACCCTCTTCGATTTTAGGATTTCTTTTCACCGACTTAAAACGGACAAAATTAAATTGGTCTCTATCATACACAACTCATAACCAAGATGAGACAAATTTTAAGACACAACATTCAATAAGTACTGATCTTCTCTCAATTGCTCTTTGGAAAGCAAAGCAAACTAGTGGCTATGGCCCAAAAGAAAGAGAGGTTATGTCTTAGATGAACACTCGTAGAAATAACTTTAAGCTGACATTAATTTTCTCACATTTCTAAATATTAAAATTTCTAGCTCCGTTACTAACTTTATATGTTCCTGGATCTACAAGCCAATAATGAAGAATTGAAAGGGGGCTCTCTTTTTTCCTACAGTTTTTCAAGGATGCAATAAAGCACACTACTTACTACTTTATGGAAAGACATGATATAGACCTAGAAATAATTGAAACTTTTGATAGTTGGATTTGTACGAAAAGAGTCTTTGAGTTTACTTGAGGGTAAAGAAAAGTGCTGTCTCATTTCCAAATTGAGTTAACATGTGAGCCATAAAACAATGTTTTGTTGGATTTTTGGGGCATGCGTGACTGCCGTACTATTATTCCTTTTAACAAAAAAGCACTCGTCTTTCTTATTTTGTTCCTGTTCATGGCCATAATACTATAGCTTTACCCCCCAACTTTGTGCTTTTGTACATCACTTTTATCTCTTCTTTTCCTATAATTGGACGGAGAGGAACACTTATAAACTTTGTGTCCAATCAAGTATTCCATTTAAAACCAACTCCTAAGACGTCTCGCGCGTAGAGCAGCTCTCAACAACCAGGACGTAAACATTATTCAAGCAAGAAGGTATTGCTTGTATGGGTACAAACACCCCTATCCATGTTCCCTATCACAATCCTGTTTATAGTCCTCATCACTGACCAAAGTCATGGGGACAAACATACATCCCATGACAAATATTCTTCTCGTGGTGCATTGACAAAAATATCACAAACTTACTAACAAACATTACCGATGTACACAATAAATATCTACTAGGAATTTCAAGAAATCGGAGAAACAACAAACATATCATTTCAAAAGTAATTGGTCAGAAATCAAAATCAATATAAAGCAGGATGTCACAATAGCAAGGTTCCAAGAAGATTGATGTAGCAAATATCTAGATCTACGAAAAATTAATGTGAATTTTGAAAAAGAAAAAAAAAACTGCAAAATCTATTTAAAGAAAAGCAGAAATGATTGAGTAAAGCAAAAACCAGGAGATAAAGTTCAAACTTGAAGAAGTCGTCTAAGAGGCAGCCACTCCAATTAGTAAAATAAATATGCACTATATGTCCTTGTAACATTGTCCTGTTTGGTTTTGCTACCAAAAGAAACTAGAAACAAAGCTTCGCATTGTTCTCCCAGAATAAATGGGAAATTATTTTCTTCTCCCGGAACTGATGCAAGGGCCTTCTCGATTAGGTAATTTATGTATTGGTCCTTTGGAAACAAATCTTGAATTGATAACTGCATTACGAAAGTTAAGGAAAGCAAGAACACTGTAAAGAAAAAAGCATCCAATATGGTAAATGCTAACCAAAGATAACTTTTCCGTTTTCTTTATTCAGAAAATTATACTAAACTAAGTGGAGACACAAATATTGAATGACCTGCAAATTAAATAGTGGTTGTTAGGGAGACAAAGTGTAGAAAAGATACTTATCACATCTCTTATACATCAATTTGGGCCCTGTATACCTTCACTGTGTAAACATCAGGACCTGAAATGTATCTTGAGAGCTTGAATGAACCAACTCTTGCATTTAGTTTGTTAAGGGAACTCAGATGAATCCTAAACCCACTGGGAACAAGGGCGATTCTGCATAGAGCCGCTTTATGCAAGACCCTCTTTGACCTTCCAAGATTATATATGCAAACCAAAAGATCAATCAGAACATAGTACAAATTTAGAAATGAAGTATGTAAACCAATATTTTTTGTTTGTTTGAATTGTGAGAAAACTAGAAGCACTTATTGTGCATTTTCTTCCTTCAATCTGGTTGGTTGTAAAATACATCATCAACAATGACTGCAAAGAGAAAAATCCCAAGAAATTTCCTTATTAGCAAATAGAAGTCAACTCATGTATCCTAACAGTATTACATGTTGTACCAACATCTTGTCTACAATCAGCAACTCCAAGGTACAAACACTTTGCCGTCCTGTAAACAATGACAAGGACAAAGACCCAGTTAGTAGTTTTATACCCCTATCCTATAAGATACTACCAACTAAAACTCAAAAGAACTTTACATTCAAAACCTTATGATATTCATTAGGGCTCCTGTGAGTTTTAGTAACAATTTCCAACAAATAAACGTCAGAAATAGAGCTCAGTGCCTCTCTCCTTTAAAGCCAAAGCTTGCTGGGAAAACATGCATATCATTTGAATGGCTGTATTTTGATGTCCCTGGTGTAAAAGCAAGCATACGAAACCATAGTTAAAATGGCACAAATGGTGGCTTAGGTTTCCATTTTCAACGAATTTGTGTACTAAGCAGTAAGAACAATGATCCTTCAATGCAATATCCTATCAAACGTACCTGCAATTGTTTCAACACGTGAAACATTTATTACCTTGTTTTCTTTATGACACATGGGGTGAATGAATTCATCAGCAGCAGTGCTAAATCTCAAGTATGGCAGAGTTAAATCACCAATCCTGACTTTCACTATGAAAAGTCTCACATTATCAAGCTAAGTGGCCCAGACCATCTTTGAAAATTGCATTACAAATAAGTTCAAAGATCGCTGAAGTTTGCAAGTTTAACCAGCCATGAGTCCATGATATTGATTTTTTTCCCCATAGACTGAGAGCAGGTGCCAGAGAGGTTATATAATTAAGTAAGAAAAGATAGTATATCAGTATGAGTAATGAATTTACCAAGTTCAAGTGATGAACATGTGCCAAAACCTTAAATTCAGCAAGGAATTCTTTTGTTGATTGCATATCCATCTTCTTGATAGCAACTTTCGGCATTTTATTAAGACAAAGGAGATTAGAAGCATGAGTAACTTCGACTATGGAAAATAAATGTATGCTGAGTCAAGACAACTATGTGAATGGTACAACAGTGACATAATAAAGCAGCTAGAACTAGGTCGATGATCAATCTGAGTAACCGAATAACTGCTAATCATTTCAATCCAACAAGAATAATATAACAAACCTCGCCTCTTAACTCTCCATAGTAAACAGATGCGAAACCACCTTGGCCAATCTTGTAGGCTGTGCTGAAGTTGTCACTGGCATTAGCGAGTTCATCGTATGAAAATTCTACAGATTTATCCACAGCAATCCTCGGGACCTCTGGAGAAGCCCCTTCTGAAGAATTCTCGAAATTTTCTTGACCCGAGTCATTTACAGAAATTACAAGGTTTATTCTAAGGATGAACCAAACAGATTGCTTCCACAGAACAGTTGACGTACTTTTATCATTAACCAGGATCGATTGCAGGAAGCTTATATTTTTTTAACAAATGGAAAATAGAGTAAAATCTCTAATAAGTCATTATGATGAAGATGATGATGATTCCTCATTCCTAAGGCAAGAGAAATGAGAAATAAGAAACAGGAATTTCCACCATAGAGTTTGACGGGTAATTAAGCATACAGCAGTAAGATTGAAATCAATAAAATTACCAAGAACATGCTTATTACTACTGTGTTTGTAAGATTCCAAGTTAAGAAACAATTTTCTTCTGTTTTCCTGCCTCTATAAAAGGTAAGATACATGCAAGACACAAAAAGGACTACCACAAGAACTGCCGCAACCCGTATGCCAGCTATTGCCCCACCTGAGATTCCTGTCAATAACACAATGTTTAGTAGATTACAGTCACATTCAGAGCTATTTTGATACCTCAGACTTGATAAGTTGAAAACGGTGCCACTGTAGCAGTAAAGTGAAAAGCAAGAAACAACAATTAGCTACCAATATACGCATTCATGAAATGATTAGGAGCTCATTGGGGTTGGAGAATACCTTGTAGAAGTTCTTAATGGTGGATAAGTTCCATTTTGATCTGCAATAAATTTCAGAAATAGAGATTTAAAAGAAAACTATAACATCAGCCAACACTTGGCATATATAGTAACAGATATCCAAGTGATAATTCTAAGCTTTGACATATTTCATACATGTCAAATCATCTGAAAATTCACTATGATTGTAGTATGCAAAATTATTCCTTCCCGATAACATACAATGAGCAGGTTTCCTTTTAATGATTTTGCATACCTTTCTGTAAAACCTAATCCGAATTTGACTAATTGTACTTAAAATATGCAAAGAATATGAGTATAGAAGCCTTAGTAAAGATATCAATTACCTTTTCCAGGAATGAAAACCAGACCACTTCCCCTGCCAAAATTTGCTTCAGGATAGTCTTCCAACAATTTCCGTGGTAGATTAAATTCATTGGCTACTGTAACCAAATTCTGGTCAGTGCAAAGAGAATAAGTTATAAATAGTCCATAATCTTTTGAAACATGACTATCCCCACAAGAGCACTTCACGATAATATTTACTACAGCATTTGCAGGAACGTTGTTAGGATCATAACTGTTAGACTCCTGCAACTTTTCAACTGTTGTAAGGTTTGAACAATAAAGACGAGCGATTCTCAGATAAGTAGTACTAGTTGACCTGCACACCAAACTGATGGCCCATGAATTTCCCATCAACACAGCTACATGAGAAGGGAATATTAACTCTGCTTTGGAATTGAATAATATCTGGATTGGTTATCTGAGGCTTATAACTAAGAGTATTCTTGATGGTGGTTGAAAAAGTACTAGATATAAAAGTTAGGTTTGCGTTAGCATGAAGTTTTTGTGCAATGAGGGAACAAATTCAATTCTACAAAAATAAATCCAAAGACACCGACTCATTTCCCAAACCCCAAACAACTAAATTATAAACACCAACACAAAAAATCTCACCTTATATTCTACAGAGGTCTTTGAAGGCTCCAGAAGTCAAATCATGTAAAGATCTTGGGCAGTTAAGGTTAAACAAAAACAGTGGATATATCTGAGATCTACTTTGCTGCTCAATGTCAGAGGCACTATCAAAACTCATCGCTATGTTATTAAGTAATTTATGTATTGGTCCTTTGGAAACAAAACTTGAATTGATATCTGCCTTACAAAGGTCAAGGAAAACAAAAACATCATAAAAAACAAGCATCCAATATAGTAAATGTTAACCAAAGTTCAGTTTTCCATTTTCTTTGATCAGAAAAATATTCTGAAATAAGTGGATACAGAAATATTGAAGGACCTGCAAATTAAACAGTGGTGTTTCGGGAAACAAAATGTAGAAAAGATAACTTATCACATCTCTTATCCATCAATTTGGGCCGGTATACCTTCACTATGTTAACATCAGGACCTGAGATGTATCCTGAGATCTTGAATGAACCATCACTTGCATTCAATTTATTTAGGGAACTCAGATAAATCCAAAGTCCACTGGACAATAGCGGCAATGGGGAAGGAGAAGCAAGCAGGTCATCCTCATGGCATGCAAATGAACAAAATCTAAGAAACCAGATCCTTAAGTTAGCTGGTATAACGGAGACAGACCTTTTAATATCAACAATTTTGAAGGAGACACTGGGATGCACAAGGGCGATTCTTAGCAGAGACTCTTTCAGAGAATGCAAGGCCCTCTTTGGGCTTCAAGATTATATATGCAAACCAGACGATCAATCAGGACAGAGTATAGCTTTAGAAGTAAAGCAAGTAAATCAATATTTTTTATTTGTTTGAATTGTGAGAAAACTAGAAATACTTAGAGTGCATTTGCTTCCTTCGAACTGGTTGGTTGTTAAATACATCACGAACAATGACTGCAAAGAGAAAAATCCCAACAAAGTTCCTTATTAGCACCAGTCAACTCTGTATCTGATAGGCTTATACAGAATTACCTATTGTACGTTGATACAACAGGTAATCAATTCCAAGGTACAAACACTTGCCCTGTAAACAATGGCAAGAACAAAAACCAAGTTAGTAGTTTCATACCTATCCTAATGGATACTACCAACTAAAACTCAAAAGAACTTTACCTTCAAAACCTTACGATATCCATTTGGCCTCACGTGAGTTTTAGTAACAATTTCCGACAAAGAAACATCAGAAGTAGAGCCTCTCCTTTAAGGCCAAAGCTTGTTGGGAAAGCATGCATATCATCTGAATGGCGATATTTTGATGTCGCTGGTGTAAAGCAACCACACGAAACCATTGTTAAAGCGGCCAGACGAAAAGGAAGCACAACAGAAGATGAAAGAACACACATATACTATCTCCATAAACCAAGCTTTAAGTACCTAAGCGCCAATATGTATGTTCCAACTCAACTTTCAACTAGAATAAATAATCAAAATATCTATACATGCCTAGTAAAATTATAAAAAATATTGAAACTTTGAAAGGGTAAATTAGTACACCTTGGTGATACCTGCATCGAGGCTGTTAAAACCAACTCCTCAACAACCCTTTGAGAAATCATACAAAGTTTTATTGAACTTCCACGGAAGACAAAACTTCCACATTCTCATGGTTTATATAACGGAGCAGAGAGAGTAATAAGAAAAAGAAAAGAAGGTTACAAAGTTTTATTGAACTTCCACGGAAGACAAAACTTCCACATTCTCACGGTTTATATAACGGAGCAGAGAGAGTAATAAGAAAAAGAAAGGAAGATCATGTGTAATTTGACAAAAAGGGTGGTCTAGTTAGGGGGGGAAAGGAAAGTGAATTTTGCCAAACCAAAACATGAATCAGCTCAAAAGCTTTGAAGTCTGTAATGGCTGCAAGCATCAGTTAGCCATATGAGACAGAGAAGATGCACCATGAAATGAAACTTTCTCTTAAATCTCATATACCCACCTGAGGTGCCATGCCAAGCAACAGTTTTTCAGCTCAAGAGAGAACATATTAAATTACTTTTTTGAGTTATACCGGATAGAGTAATAAGAACAAGAAAAGTAGAAGGTCGTGTAGTTTCACCAAAAGGGTGGGTGATTTAGTGACAAAAAAATTGAACTTTGCGGTGACAAAATACGAATCTCAAAAGCTTTGAAACCCAGCATGGATGCAAGCATCAGTTTGCCTATGAGCCATCAGCAGGAATGGTTTACCTTCTTTTGACTCCCCATCACATGTACCTCCCCTTGAGCTTGTAATTTGCTATTTCAGATGTTAACAAGTTTCATTTCACACTTGGCCTAAAGAGAGAAACATCAGGTTGTGTGAGTAACTATTATATTTTTTGAGATAATATCAGAAAGACACCTACCCTCCCAAGAAATTTCATAACATTACCTTACATCAGAGAATACACTGTCACCACAACTTGGGGTAGAAGATTGATCACATTGATGGGATGACTGCCATGGAAGCTCGACCAGATAGCTTCTGCAGAATGATGCAGTCTCCTTACAGCTCTAGTTTCTGCACGATGGAAAAGAACATTAATTAGTTGCACACATTGTTATCTCTTGTATTCAGGTTAGTCAAAACATACAGAAACAGAAATAGATGAAATAGACAGAATGATTTTAATCCGAGTCCACAACAACAAGAGCACACACAGACTCAGTCGATCGACTATTTTATTTATGTAAGAAAATGTATGCAGAGAGGAAAAAAAGACTTCTTATTTATAGCCATTTGCAGCAAGGAACGTGTCTGTTCAGAAAATCTGTTAGACCCATTTTTTCCAGAACATTGTGTCCTTTGGGAAAAGTAACGACTTTTCGAAAAGATTACCGTTTGGGAAAAGTAACGACTTTTCGGAAGGATTACCGTTACACTTGAATTTCAAATAAATTCAGTTGCGCCAAAT
>JAJOOS010032071.1:0-17625 GCA_029582725.1 Solanum chiquidenum
TTCCGCTTGCTATTTCCTTTTTTATGCAATGTTTTTCTTGGTAAAGAAAGTTTTAAATTCCTTATGGTTTTAGTTTCTATGCGATGAATGAATGCTAAGAGGCTTGTATTAGACCTCTTCGAGGTCGAGTACGCCGGTTACGATTAGGGGGTGCTCCCGGGTCATGACAACTAAGCTCTAGCTTAGTTCATTAGTCTTCCAGAGTGTTACACTCGGAAATCTTGCAAATGAACCTTTAGCCACGAAACTGAGAACCTTGACTGTCGGACCCTACATTTGGGGAATTTAGGCAAGAGTATATGTTAGTACAAACATGTAAGTATGATGTCCATGCATAAAAACATTTGATAACATGCTTAAAATAGGACATTTTCATGAACATACAATGATCAAGCTAAAACATGTATCTTGAGAGTTAAAAATCATAAGTCATAAAACCATAATCAATGCAAGTGAACAAAATATTAAAACATACTTATGATACTTCCTTAAAGTAACCTTGGTTCATCATAACCTTGCTTATTTGTGGTAAATATCCTTAACCGACATATAAGACCATGTGAGCTATCAAAATGGAATCTGGTGTCTACCCCACACCGAAAAGATGTGTCCTACTTGCCAAGGAAGGAACATGAACTTCTAGCTATTGTGGATCCACTAGCTAATGTCTATAAATACAATCATCTTATGGGGGAACATAGGTATGGGATAAGGATATTGCTACTAGAAACCCGACCTCTACTAACCGGAGAGCATCCATCTCAATATCCTCTCGGTGCTAAGCATAATTCCCATAGAGTAGTCATTTTCTTAACTTATTCTTCATACCCATGGAAGGGCACATCATCTTTCCAATCCAAGCTAAGTCATTTCTCATCCATGGAAAGGTAAAATTAAGTAAACGATCCAAGCTAGGTCTTATTAACATAGCTCCTTATTAGATCTTTGATTCATTGTTTAGTTGAGAAAACCTTTAAACCCTAAGAATCCTTTATGTGAGAATGTCTTTTCACAATCATGCTTTAATGTGTATATGACAAATCCATTCAACAACACAATAACAATCATCATCATTGATACTTCACTCTCAAAGCATCCTTAAAACATTTACATAAATCTCATAAGAACATGCTTAATTCATAAGCTCCTCTTCGATAATTCAAAACCCACATCACATCATCATAATTGTAAAACAAGGGATTTGCATGCGTTCATGGGGAAATCATGCATCAGAGATCATAATTCAATCATTTAAATCAGTAATCAAGAGAACCCATGGTAATTGAAGAAAACCCTAACTCAATTGGAGATTTCTAACTTTGAAATTAGGAGAATTTGGGAACTCCATGGATGAAAGGAATCCATAGATGAAAACTGTCATACCTCAATGCCAATTTCTTAAATTCAATGGAGGAATTGGAGACTTGTCTTGAGAACCCTAGGTTGATCCCTTCTTCTTCAACTTCTAGAGAGAGAAATATTTGAGAGGTCTCCTTTTGTGAATTTGGTAGAATGATTTCAATTGGGGGAAATTTGGGGTTAAAATGTTTATATATGGTTCTTAGGCATACGGAAAACGACATTGTATTAGGATAAAATAATTAGGAAAAGACCCAACTGCCCCTAGAATAACTGCCGACCTTCAACCTACGGGCCTTGACCAACGGACCGTGGTTTGATCGACGGTCCGTCCTGCACGTCCGTCGTCTTTATCAGAGATTGGACTTTGAGGCCATGATCCACGGACCTGAATCCACGAATAGTGGACCCAATAACGGTCCATTGGTCTAGGTTGTGGTTCATGGTCCTGTGAGCTTATTTGGGTCACCAATCCACGGACCAAATCTACGATTTGTGGTTCACTACACGGGTCGTGGTTGGCCTCCGTCAGATGACACCAGGAACTTTTGAAAACTGCTTTTTTGCCCTTTCTCGAATTCGAGGTGTTACAAATGTCCTGGTAAGGTGGGAGGATGTTCAGGCTAGTCAACACCAAATGATCAGTATCAACCGTGCCCAAAATTTCATTCAAGACCGTCGGTGTGAGAGCAACATCAACCCCTCACAGTTTCACAAAATAAATCCTGAATTAGTCACCCAATTAGCATAAAACTCACGGACCACATGCAAGTTTTACTCCATCGGCTCAACAAAAATAAACTCCATGTAGAGCTCTTGAATCCTCCACATGATCTGAGGAAAGTTCCGGGCTAGACTGTCACGCTCAATGCACACGTTAGAGAAGTATGTAGCTTATGTGTTCTTCTTCCACCATGTCTTCCCCTCTTTTACTACTACCTTGAGCAAAAGCGACATGTTTAACCACGAGGGACTGCTAGTGTGGGAGGGACATTCCCCCACTCCGAACTCTCTTCCTTTAGCTCGAGAAGGCTACCTTTTTACCTAGGCATTGATTTCCCGACATGTTAACCTACACAAACAACAACATACAATCCCAGCTCAGCCCACAAGAATACACGTGATAATCAAGAGGCGTGGGTGGTGAGTGAGCCACCCCACACTGACTCATGTGTCCTACCCACGATAAACAAATGGTACTTAGACTTTCCAACATTAAAATCAATACAAGGTGAGTAGCACAAAGTAGCTAGTTTGATGCATGAAATTCGTACTCGCACAATGTTCTTACCACCGCTACGAACAACAAACAATGGCACCACACTTTTATTCCTATTATTCAATCAATATGGTGCAATTTAAATATCCTCCTCAATCACTTTAGTCAATTAAAAGATGTTACTCAAGACTTCACACGCAATATATAATGCACACAAACCAAGCATCCTCACCAAACTTACATGACTGGTACAACCCAACCCCAAAGACCTACATGTTCAATCACACATATCGTTTACCCCTAGCACCCATACACACACAATACCCACAATATTACACATACACATCCATAAAAAATCATGCCCCACATTGGGTACCATCAGACTGCCTTAAAAACGAAAAGAACAACTAGAAAAACATACCTTTCAAGAGGGAGATGGAAAGAATTTAGCAAGAATCGATGGTGGAGTGCCTCCACGTTACGGATTTGAATTGCAAAGTCATGAAGGGAGAATGGGAGGGCAAAATCATGGGTTTGGGGGGAAATAGGGGAAGTGGAGTGAATTTAACGGTTTAAAGAGGGAGTGGGTCGGTTTCTCTTAAAAGGTAAACGGGCAAAACCCATCTATTTAATAAGAATAAAAAAACTTACCCCACAGGCGCGACATGGCTCCATTACGGAGTCCACTGTTTAACACCAGAAAATTAATTCTCAATGAATTAAAATATTGAACTCACTCTGTGATGCGCTACTGATGTGTACCTCTAATATTTTTGATGAAAAAAATTGATATTCGTCAAAATCAAAATTATACAACAGCTCTGCAACGCGCTCCTATTACAGAGTCCTCTGTTTTGTGTTGGGATTCCCAGTGAAATGAGATATCTAGGACACTCTACAACGCGGCTCCTGTATGGAGACATGTTCCCTGCAAATTCAAGAACAATACCCAATTAAAAAAACCCGACGGGTTGCCTCCCATCCAGCGCCTTAGTCTTGGTCATGGCACGACTCATCTTTTTGTGTTTTCTTTTTTTTCTCTTTTTTTTATATCGTAACTATTACAATCAAGAATGAAAATTTATGAAGTCCTAATAATTAAAATAAAGAAAAGAAACAAAAGCACTATCCAATACATATGATCACGCGTTGCCTCCTTTGTAGCATCTGATTTAACATCGCGACTCGATCCAGCTCATGACTTACTCGTTATTCAACTCGAGCGCTTCTTTCTCATGATCCACATCATTTCTCAAGTAGTGTTTGACTCGTTGTCCATTCACTAGAAATGTAGAGCTCTTTCCCTTATTCTTTAGCTCCACATCCCCATGTTGATTCAGTCGCACCACTTCAAATGGTCCGCTCCACTTTGACAAAAGTTTTCTAGGGAACAACTTCAATTGTGAATTAAACAACAACACCAGTGGCCCGTCTCAAAGGTGTGTGGGATGATATCCTTGTCATGCCACTTCTTAGTCTTCTCTTTATAAAACTTGGCATTTTCATAGGCGTGGAGCCTAAACTCCTCAAGCTCATTCAACCGCCTTATCCTCTTCTTGTCGGCAAACTCATGATTAAGATTTAATTTCTTTATTTCCCAATACGCCCGATGTTTCCATTCCTCCAAAAGTGGCATGCTTTTCCAAACACCATACGATAGGGAGAAGTCCCTATTGGTGTCTTATACGATGTTCTATACTCCTACAATGCATCATTAAGTTTCTCCTCCCAATCCTTTCTCTAAGCATTTACAGTCTTTTGCAAGATCAAATTTACCTCTCGATTCGACACCTCCACTTGGCCACTAGTTTGGGGATGAGATGTCGTAGCTACCTTGTGTCGGACTCCATACTTTGGCTAATAAATTCTGTACCGAATGATTTATGAAATTCTTACCACCATGATAAATCGTTTATCATAGCTCTTGGTGTTCCAAACCTAGTAAATATGTGCTTCTTGATGACCACTACCTTTGCATCATTAGTGGGTAGAGAGATAATCTCGACCCACTTAGACACACAGTCCACTGCTACCAGAATGTACCGATTCTCATTGGAGGTGGGAAACGGGCCCATGAAGTCTATTTTCCCGTACATCAAATATCTCAACCTCAAGAATATTGCTCAATTGCATCTCATGTCGTCTCGAAATGGTTCCCATACACTAATCACAACCTTTCACAAAATTTGCAGCATCTTTAAACAAAGTTGGTCAAAAGAAACCCGACTACAATACCTTATGCATTGCACTATCTCCTCCATGTTAGCCTCCATATGGTGAGGAATGCCAACTTTATAACACTTGTCTTATCTCATTGTCAGCTATACATCTTCTCACTACTTGATCTAGACCTTGCTTGAATAAGAATGGCTCATCTCATATGTAAAATCGAGCATCATGTCTTAGTTTTTGTCTTTGGTTTGTGGATGCACCGGGTGGGAAAAATCCACTTACCAAAAGGTTCACAATATCAGCATACCAAGGCACTTAGGTGTGTGGATGCACCAGATCCTAGGAATATAAATATGCCCAAGATCACGTATAAACCAAAGTTTCAAGCCACTTAGAAAATTTTTAAGAATCTTATATCATCAACCAAGACTAAGGTTAATCCTACTCAAAGGCTTCACGGCTAAAATCTAAGCTAAAAACATGTAACGGGCCAAAATACAACTATGGATGATAAAAATCTAGAACCTCATCCTAAAAGATTTCTAATGATCAATGTTATTCAATATATATATAATCCACTATGTCAAGTCTAAAAAGGAGAAAATCATAACCTATTTCAAGGTCGAAACTACACTCGAACTTGTATGCCGGTGTTGTTCCTGTCTGGAGAACCTCAGAATGCGGCCACACAAAATAGAATATACACATTAATATCGAACAAAGTATACCCATATCAATATTACAAAATTCAGACATGAAATCGGGTCAAACATTGACCCTCAAAGTTTGACAACAAAAAGAAAACTAACTCCATCATTATGTTCCCTTGATGTGAGGATCACATACCCCAAAATTGAACAAAAACGGGAATCAATTTGGGACCTCAAAATAGTCCAAAAACAACACTTTTAGGATTTAAAAAACATGGAATTTGAGTTTTAAGAAATGAATTGTGAAAATGAAGTTAGAATACGTAGTAGAAAGAGATGGAGAAGGAAATTATTTTTGAATCAGGGATAATGCATAAGTAACCCCTAAACTACAACCAAAATCTCATCGACATACCTAAACTTAACTAGGGTCCTATTACCCCCGCCCTAAACTATTTAAAATGGAACAAACACAGAAAAAAGTTCACATAACAGAGAGAGTGTGCACACTCTTGAAGACAAAGTGAAGACCTAAAATATTTGACACATATAATTTTTAATTGGTCTATTTACAATTAGTTAGTATATATAATTATTTACAATAAAACTTATATATATTTAATTTTTTCATTTATTTTTGTAAAAGATTTATTATAATTTCTTCCTCAATTTTATTTTTTATTTTTTTCTCTTTCTTTAATTTCTTATCTTTTCACTTTTAGTTAAAAACAAATTAAAAAGTGTGTTTTTAAAATTACAAACTAAAAAGTGTCCTTTAATTTTTAACATTTTAATGTTTTATTTTATTTTCTTCACTTATTTTGATATTCGTTCAAAATTAGCTTATTTTAAATTCTATTTTTGAATTAAATTAAAAGGAAATACAAAGAAAATAAAAAGAAAAAATAAAATCAATAGAAAAAATGAATGAAGGTACAAAAAAAAGTGAAGAAAAACAAGTTCAAATACAAGGCGAAAAACCTTACGTGTATTTACTTAATTTAAATACAAGATAAAGAAAATAAGAAGATTTTAAAAATTTATAATTAAAATTTGAAATTATTTTTAAAAAAATTAAAATAAATAACGCACGTAGCGGACGCATGTTATGCAAACACAATCAACTTACCGGATTGAAAGTGTCATGTCATTACAGGTGCACCAAAATATAGAAAAAAAATAACTCATAGAGGGGGTTTTAGAACGTGTTTGAATTAAGATGTGTCGTCAGATTTTGGTCATAATGTATTGATGCATTATCTCAATGAAATAATGATAGAAATCTTGACTTTAAATGTTGATATCCAACACTTGCTTTTTATTGGTACAAGTCCTAGCCGCCTTCCCTTCTCCTTTTCTTTTCTTTTCTTTTCTTTAGGATTAAAATTCAAACAAAATTATTTAGCATGAAATGAATTACAGTAAAAGAAATAGTATTAATTTGTATAATCGACCATAATTAATTCCAAGTGGTTCTCTTTTCTATTATTGTAATTCATAGTTTTTACAGCGTATTTATTCTTTTAGGAGTGATTATATATAGTAGAGATCATCTATAGTTACTTGATAAGATATTGCTCTGCTTTACTTGTTTGGGACATGAATATATTGACTGCAATTCTGCAATATGAAGTGCTAGTGAATGATAAGTCCTCATAGTCATCATGATCATATTTTTTATATTTTCAATTTATTTGTGTCAAGATTAAAAGTGAGAAGAAAATTAAGATTTCAATCTTTCTCCAAGGTTAGGTGGGGAGGGGGACTGAACTAGATATAACATAAAAAAAAAAAAAAAGACAGTATATAAAATACTCCATTCGTCCACTTTTAATTGTCATGATGCATTTTTTTTTAAAATCAATTTGACTGATTTCAAAGTTCAAACTAAAATTAGATATTCTAAAACTATATGAAAATTACTATAAATTACATTTTTTTTTGCAAATCAATATAATAGAAATAATATATCGTAAAATGTTAGTCAGAGTTCTTACAATTTCACTCTAAAAAAGAAAACTATGACAATTAAAAGTGAACAGAGGGAGGGAGCATATATAAAGTGACCATGACACACATATATTGTACCAGCTTGAATTAATGTAAATAATTTATTTATTTTAGTAATAAAGGCAAGAATGTCCATCTTGGGATATAACCATCCCAATTGGAGGAGAAGGAAAGGTCGCGGGTAGAAAGTCTTTCAGCTTGCCTTTGGATATACGGCAAGAAGTCATAATTTTAAATTAATATTTAGATATATGATTTGGGTTTATGATTTCAAAATTCAAATTCTCAATAAAAAATATATAATTTGTGATTTCAAATCACGATTTTAAATATAAAATTTGGTTCATAAGTTTATATAAAAGTCCAATTATTTTAAAAATTTGCAAAAAAAAAAAGAATTTCATGTTCGACGTGAATAGATTGTTTGTACCATGTGAAAGAATTATGAGTATTTGAAAATTTGTACGTAATCACACAAAAAAGATTATTTATAAAGGGATCAGAAAATATGTGGCTTATCAATTCAGCGCCTTAGGATATTTTGATATCTTGATTATGAACATGATTTGTTCATTTGGTAAGAATTATGGAAATTTTAATAGTTTTCACAACTTGTGGGGTTTTCATGTTCATAGAAGAAAATACAATTTCAAAACTCTAAATTACATGTCTAAATAAAACTTTAATTTCAAATCAATCTGATTACATATCATGATTTCAAATTATGATTCGATACGGATGTCCAAAGAGATCCATAATATTAATAGTGGGAATATAATTGAACTGTGTGAACTGTTTGACTAAAAGCTCCACTTTTTAAAACTGATATTTTATTTATTTATTTTAGCTAGATTTTGCTTAGATGTGAAGGTGATCAGAGAGCTTCATTCTTTCACAAATGCTCCAACTTGCAAGAAAGTTGAACGCTCCAACTTGCAAGAATGTTAAAAAGAAACAAAAGAGAAACAACACCACAATGATATCTTTGCTCAAAGAAAACAAAATGGCATAATACATGAATCTGTCATTCCACTTTGCTTCAACTGACATTTATGTTCTCCAATTTTTTATGTGCACAAGTAGACACTTAAACTTGTATAAAATTGAACAAATAGACACATTCGTCTTACGTGGCATCCAACATGACAGTTTTGTTCTTATGTGGCATCCTACGTGTGTTATGCCACGTAGGATGTGTGTGTTTACTTGTTCAATTTTATACAAGTTTAAGTGTCTATTTGTGTACACTAAAAGTTGGAGGGCCAGTTGAAGTCAAGTTAAATGACATATTTATGTAGTAGGCGAAACAAAAAGAATTAAATATAGAGTTGAAATTGGAAAAAGACGCGCTTTCTTCCAAATTTGAATACAATATGTTTGAATAAGGAATAATGGTTTACTATGATAGCCCTTTAATTGACTTACTGTGCTTCAAGTAATCAACACCTTGTATCTTTTCATTCCTTTGCTTCTTGCTCAACTCCAGCAATGTCCTCTCTAACTTTTCACTTTCTATTCTTCTTACTGTTTTGCCTCTCAAAGTGTTGTGCACAAGGAAATGTTACTGATCATTTGGCCCTGATTTCCTTTAAAAATGCAATAATATCAGATCCACTTAACATCACAGCTTCTTGGAATGAATCTAGCCATTTCTGCAGCTGGATTGGTATAACTTGTGGCAACAAACACCATCGAGTCATTTGGATTGTCTTGAACTCTAGTGAATTGGTTGGTCCATTGTCACCTGCAGTTGGTAATCTTAGTTTCCTCAGGGTACTTTGGCTCAGCAGAAACAGTTTCACTGGCCAAATCCCTGGAGAGATAGGAAAGCTATCGAGATTACGGATGTTGAACTTAGCAAACAATTCATTTTCTGGTGAAATACCAAGAAACATATCGCGGTGCTCTGATCTTAATTATATTCATTTTGGTGATAACAATCTGAATGGAAGCATTCCAACAGAGTTGAGATCATTGAATAAACTTGAGAAATTGGTTCTTCTGTCGAACAAATTAACTGGACAAGTTCCAGCTTATCTAGGTAATCATTCTTCACTCTTGGTAATTGCACTAGGAGATAATCAGTTACATGGAAAGATACCTGATATTTTTGGTGGACTCAAACATTTGGTGTTTCTTGATTTTGCTTTGAATTATTTTTCTGGAGAGATTCCTATGTCCATTTTCAACTTGTCATCATTGGACACACTTCAGTTAATTTTTAATAAACTTGAAGGGGGTCTTCCATCAGATGTGGGGTTCAATCTTCCAAGTTTAAAGTTCTTTCTCCTTGTGGGAAATCAACTGATAGGAAAGGTTCCTACTTCAATATTAAATTCTACATCAATTATGGAATTTGGTATCGACGCTAATAATTTCACTGGACAAGTACCAGCCTTTGGAAACCAAAAGGATTTGTACTGGCTTGGACTTGCTGGAAATCATTTTGGAAATGGAATGTTGGATGATTTGAAGTTTATGTACTCCCTACAAAATTGTACAAGTTTAGAGCAGCTAATAATGGAAAACAACAATCTTGGAGGAGTACTGCCAAGATATATAGGCAACATGTCCAATCTTTTGCGGCTTTCTGTAGGCGGAAATCTCATCCAAGGAAACATTCCCACAGAGATTTTACAGCTTGAAAACCTGCAAGTACTTGGTCTTGAGAAAAATAATTTTACTGGTATGATTCCTGAGTCTATTGGACAATTAAGGCAACTTAGTAAGTTATACTTTCACCACAACAAATTTTCAGGTGAGATTCCACATTCTCTTGGAAATTTGACGAGGTTGATTGAACTCGATTTGGGATCAAACAAGTTGCAAGGTACTGTGCCATCAAATCTTGGAAGCTGCAAGTTGTTATCACTCTTGTATCTGAATGGAAATCAACTTAGTGGTCCTATACCGAAAGAACTATTTGAGCTCTCCCTTTTAGAATTTGACCTCTCAAACAACCACTTGATGGGGTATTTTCCTGTTGGGATTGGCTCTGGAAACTTGACTGGATTGATAAACTTGATCTACATGAACCATTCATACAACAATTTATCAGGTGAAATACCAAGCAGCTTTGGCACTTTGACTAGTTTGAGGGAGCTATACCTTGGTAACAATGCCCTTCAGGGAGCTATTCCTGCATCCTTAAGTTCTTTGAGAAGTCTTGAATATATGGATCTTTCTCATAACCACTTTGTAGGGAGGATCCCAAAGTTTCTGGATGAACTTGTCTCCTTGAAGTTCTTAAATTTGTCTTATAATGATTTGGAGGGTGAGGTACCTTTGAAAGGAGCTTTCAGAAACATGAGTGCTGTTTCACTTGTTGGGAACAGTGAGCTATGTGGTGGTATTCCAGAGTTCAAAATGCCAAAGTGCAGCGACAAAGTAGCGTCAAGAAGACGAAAGTTATCTCATAGATTGATAATAGTAATGCTGATTATTGGAGGATTATCGGCCGCAACAACAGTGGCCCTTCTTATTTTCTTGTGTGCTAGGAGAAAAAAGAGGTCTACTTCATCAGAGAATTCATCGTTGGACATGATCCCAAGAGTGACTTACAATAGTCTTTACAAAGAAACTAATGGCTTCTCTATGTCAAACATGATTGGTTCGGGTGCATTTAGCTCCGTGTACAGAGGCAATCTAGAGGAAAATGGAAAATTTGTTGCCATAAAGGTGCTCAAACTCCAAGTTAGGGGAGCTTCTAAGAGCTTTCTTACTGAGTGTGAAGCACTAAGGCATATCAAGCATAGAAACCTGGTAAAACTCTTAACATCATGTTCAAGTATTGATAACCAAGGTAATGACTTCAAGGCTCTCATTTATGAGTACATGGCCAATGGTAATTTGGGAAATTGGTTGCACAATAGAAGTACAGATGGTGAAGAGAATCATGAGCCTAAAACTTTGAACATGCTACAGAGACTCAATGTAATAATTGATGTGGCTTCTGCATTAGATTATCTTCATCATCAATCTGGCACGCCATTGACACATTGTGATATCAAACCAAATAATGTGCTTTTGGATGAAGATTTTGTTGCTCATTTAGGTGACTTTGGACTGGCAAGGTTTCTACCTGATGCTGCAAATATGCTCTCCTTAAGCCAATCGGCCAGCTCTCTCAATATAAGAGGAACTATTGGATATGTTCCACCTGGTAACTCTTCGATCTCCCTCTCTAAACATCAATTTATATTTATGCAGGTTCTCTTACTTATCAAGTTTGTCAATTCATGTATGTGCAGAATATGCAACAGGTAATACGTTTTCGACCTATGGAGATATCTATAGTTATGGAATTCTACTGTTGGAAACATTTACTGGAAGAAGTCCATCTGATGAGATTTTCAAGGATGGTCTAAACCTTCATAATTTTGTTAAGAGAGCCATACCTGAGCAAGTGAAAGATATTTCTGATCCCAAACTTGTCTATGATGAGAGGGGCAGACTGATCAACAATAAAGCAATCGAGTGCCTCACATTGATTATTCGAGTTGGGATTGCTTGTTCAGTGGAATCAGCAAAAGATCGCATGGACATTGCCAATGTTGTTAATGAACTGAATGTAATCAAAGATGCCTTCCTGAGGAACTAGCAATATTGGCTATGAAGTTTTTGAGTTTCATAATAAAGATACTACTTATATAAGTTATATTATCACTATCCACTTTTCCCTTCCCATTTCCTGCTTCTCCTTATGTAATGGAAATTTTTTTGAAAATAACCACCTGATTTTGTTTACTATGTTTCATTTTTTATACTGGATTTACTCTATAGATTTGAAAATATATTTTTCAGTCTATACTGATTGCATTTACTTATAAAGAAATAGACAAAACTGTCAAAAATTATAAGCTCAACCAGAAATATGCATTCCATTTTACAAAATGAACTTTTACAGACAAAGTTGGTACAATTTTACATGGCATATGCATAATGAGAAAACTAAAACTATACTGAAGTTTGGAATTTAAACTATACGGTAAGAGGGAAAAGGAGAAAACTACAAAAGATCTTTCTCATTTTTCTCACAGTTGCTTGAAGACTAAATGTTCAAGGTTCAGCATCAACAGCATTTTTACTACTTTTTTCATGCTGGGGCGTAAATTAGAAAGCTTAGTTGTACATAGGGAAGAAATCCTCAACACTTTGACCATGTCATCTCGGACAAGCTCGGAAACCACCTTTTGATCAAGAATATTCATAACACTTCCTTTGTCATTAAGATGAGTTGATGCCCAATAAACCAGGTCTTTGCCTTCTCCGTAGGCTTCCTCAATTGGTTTCCTTCCGTTTACTAATTCTAATAGCACAACTCCAAAGCTGTATACATCGGTCTTTTCTGTCACTCTGGAAGTATATGCTAGCTCTGTCAATAAAACAAATTAAAATGTAATATTAGGTAACTAGCAAGAGTGAAAATAGAAAGAAGTGGGAAAATAGTATTTGGTTTTTCCTCTTTGAAACATACCAGGAGCTGAATAGCCGTGAGTGCCAGCAAAGCAGCTGAACTCGGAGCCTCTAGAGGAAATTTCTGAAACTCTTGCAACCCTGAAATCAGAAACTTTCGCTTCATACTCCTCGTCAAGTAGAATGTTTGTTGACTTGATATCTCTATTAATAATAGGAAGGACACAATCATAGTGCAAATAAGCTATTCCCTTTGCAGTAGCAACTGCAATTTTTATACCTCTGGTACCCATCTAATTCTGTCTTCCCAGCCTTGACTTCCCGGTGTAGTGCCTCAAATAAATTACCATTTGGCAAGTACTCGGAAGCCAACAAATTTGAACCTTCTCTCATTAAACTGGCATACAGTTTAACTATATTTCGATGCCTGATCTTTCCCAGAATGTCCATTTCCCTTGTCAAAACTTTCACCTCATTTCCTTTCCAAAGCTTCTTTACAGCCACTGTGCCACAGCCTTTCTTCAAATCTGACCGATAAAATTTTCCTGTTCCTCCACTTCCTATCAATTTATCCTCACCAATATCACAGATTTCATCTACATCAAGTTCCACATGTTGGAAGCTTTAAAGCTTCCATTTTGGATCCATTCCATTAGCATGTCCCGGACGCTTTTCTGAATCAGCTTCAGCGTTGTGCTTGTACTTCCAGTAACTCACAAGCATGAAAAAACCCATTAGAACAGCCAAAGAAAGTAATACAATGCAAATAACAACTAGTTTACTTTTCATGAACTTGCCTTAGCAGCTTTTCAACTACAAGCGACCATGCCTGAGTTCATTCGGATATTCCTGATGCTTTGATCAACACAAAGCCCCTTGTTTCCTAGAAATGTTTTTTCTCCTCCCACCATCAAAAGATCTGTAGGAACTCTTCCACTTAGCTGATTGATAGAGAGATCCAATGAAGATAACTTCAGGTTATCTGAGCTTGTTGGAATTGAGCCACTGAATTTGTTACTCGAAAGATTCAGGGAGTTTTGTAGACATTGAAAATTTGTAGGACTCTTCAAGACGTGTCCAAATTTAGTTGATCTTCTACAAAATGTATTTGATTCCCGTTAGAATTCTAGGAGGCTACTCTAACCCTAGACCCTAGCTTATGTCTATATAAAGGGTACTGTATTCCCTTGAAAAAGCATCTCGAATATTCCGCAAATTCATGAAATATTCATATAGTTAGAATGTATGCGTCCACTAGTGATCACTGGACCAGGTCCCCCTACAAAATATAAGTGCGGAAAATAAATAGCTCAAAGTAGATCAGGCACAAGGATTTTACGTGGAAATCCCCTTGCTCAAGGGAGGTGAAACCCACGACCGGTACTCACAGGATTTCAACACAAACTCCATTTCACTCAAACAGAGCAAAGTTTTAGATTACAAACTCTTGCAACCTAGGACTTAAAACTCTTTAATCCCTCCCCTCTTACTGTAGCAACTCTATTACAAAGGAAACTAAGCAATAACTATATTGCCCACTAAGCCAACTAACTCTAGTTGATCTAGACTTTAAGATCCCAAAAAGGCTAACTGTACCCACAAACTCAAATCTTGAAGATAAGAGCTAAACAAGCAACAACTCTGCTGCACCAAAACATCAACTAACTCTAGTTGACACTCCTAGGCAACTCTACCTAAGAGAGCATTAAAACAATTATGTAAAAAGGCATGACTAAAACATAGATGATTTGACTAACTCTAGTTAATAGGACTCACACCAAAGACTTAGACAAGCAACCGATCTACTATCCTTTATAACTTAGGAGTAAATTTACAATATAAGAACATAAGACACACAACTCAAATACAACAAAGACTCTTCAGCACTCCATCAGGTCCCTTGTTGAGCATGAGCAGTGTTCTTCCTTGAAGATGACCTTTTCTTTGTGAGCTTATCAATTTTCAGAAATTCAAAACTTTGTTTGCCAAATCATAAGTTGTTTCTTTGGAAAGAGACTATATTCAAATGGACACAAACCCTTCGGATAAAGCCATTGGCTGAAAACCTGCTACTCTGAAAATTTGTGCACCAACCATGTCAGATGTGACAGCTTTTAGACAGCTATTTTTTGACTTTTTCGTGTCTGCAGCCTTTCCTTAACCATGTCCGTTGTTAGATGCAGAAGTTTGTTAAATCATCAAAACGTCAAATTAACTTAAAATAACAATTCCCTCTTTTTTTATGATGACAAACTAATATCGAGCCACTTTAACTTCCGTCCCTTGGTTTTGTTTATTCCCCCTATCATCAGTCCCAATACCAGAAGACTAAGTCTTTCCTTGATCTGGTCCCATGTTAGATCCTGAAGTTTGTTAAAGCATCCAAACTTAACATCATCTCCAAAATAACATTTTTCCCCCTTTTTGATGATGACAAACTTATTCAACTTCTTCCCCATTTCACCAGTTCCCCCTATCAGCATGACTCTTCAGGTAACTTGGGCAACAGTGAGCATGAGTAAAAGTGCATAAAGTAATGAGACAAGTCATTAGAACCATGACCTTTTTCATTCATAAATAAAAGATCAACAGTCAACGCATTGCAAATTTTACTACGAATGAGATCTAGGACAATACCCATTGATCTTCGATAGAAAAGGACGAACGAGGACTGACACAGTAATTTAGGAAGAGGGGCTTAGGAACAAGGGCAAGATTAGTAGATCATTTGCCTCAGGTTTTTCCGAAGTCTCTCTTGAGGTTCAACATTCTTTGTTGCCCGGGATTCATGTTGAACCTTCAGGGCTGCCAGTTCTTCTCAACCTGGTCCCTCTGATTATGCTTTCAGAAGCTGAGCCTTTAGGCAAACTATTTTAGTATCCATGTTAGCAACAACAGATGTCATAGCTTCCAACGCAAGCTTGATTTTCTCATGTTCCACCAACGTCTTAAACACATTACTCTTGTTCCCTATCTTCCATTCCATACATTCACATTTCAAGTCAAAAGGTACCTATAGCTCATGTCATATTTACCATCCTTAGCAGATATGATCTTGTGCATGTATTCTCACACTATGACAGAAGGATTGGTGACCTCAAACTTACTCACTCCAAGATGAACAAATTAATAGCCGAGGAGCCATTTCATTATTTTTTTATCTAGGAAACAACACCTTATTAACAAACTCAAAGAAAAATGTATATTCCCTTTTAAGATGCTTCTTAGGAACACTTGTACAACTGAGATTTTGGAATTTGCTAATTTTCTGAGTAAACTATTGTAAGACAGATCCTCCAACAGTCAACCTGGTCCCTTCCCTAGACATATTCAAAATGTCTCCCAAAATTTCCTCATTCAGAAGGAAGGAATAGTTTCCTACCTAAGTATTTAGATTCCCATCAGTAACAACCATGTTGTAATAGAAATCCCTCAGTTTTGACTCATGCAACACATGTAAGTGGCCTTCAAACAAATTGTTCCCACTCTGAATCTTTACATCACCAACCAGACTCCACATGCCTAAATTTTTTTTTCATTTCAAGGTCAAACACCCTCTCATTTGCAATACTTTGAGTTCTCAGAATATCAACCCTTTCATTTTTGGACATCATCTTTTCCACCTTCTTATTTTTGCTTGCTGAACCAAGTCCCTCTTCACACTCAAGAATTTCTTCATCAGAAAATTCTCCAATAGGTACAAAGGGTTTAAACATTTTGAAGTATTTTTGAGAGAGGAGAAAAGAGGGTTGAAAAATTTCTAATTTTGGAAGAGTACTTGAATTTTTAGGGGAGATTGATGAGTCCATAAATTGGACTCATTTAGGGCTATATTTTAATAGAAATTATGTCCTCAAATGCTTATTAAAGGAACAAAAAGGCTTAAAAGAACAAGAAAATGAAGGCCAGAGGATCGCCGAGTTCACTTGGCGAATCGTCGAAGGGTCTCACTTCGCCTTTTGTTCCAGTGCGCTGAGCCTGAAGGAAAGGATCAAGTCGGTGGAAAAAGGGAGCAGTCGGCGCATCACCGAGGAGTTCTACGAAGCAGTACAATGTCGCCCAATGACCCAGAGCACGACAATACCGAAGGATGGTGAAAGATGGAGATGAACTACACCAAAGGGAGAACGTCGAGTTGATCGGCGATTCCGACTAAAGTCGCCGAATGATCCGCCACATCACAGATTTTTGAAAACTATAAATACTCATTGAGAGTTATAGCTTAGTATCAGAATTATTAGTAACATTATACAATATTACATTTTATTATCATATTTTTAGAGAACAATATAAATTTTAGTACTTTTTATTTTACTCTCAAGTTTGTAAGGGTTTGAAGACTTGAAGAAGAAGACGGTTTCATCTCTTCCAATTTCGAAGTGGGTCTCTTGGATTCTTCCTTCTTTGCTTAAATCAAGACTTATTTCTCTATACCCATTTGATTTCAACATCATTTAAGGTATAAATTTCTATCTCTTGATGTGTGGTTAAAAAACCCCATTCTTGGGGTGTGATTTAGCAAATATGTGTTAATATTATTGTTGGGTCTTGCTTGCTAATAGGTTAGATGTATTTTAATGGTGATTTCACCTAGTGGTTCTGGTTTAATTTAATGGGTTTGTAGTTGCAAATACAAAGTCACTCATGTGTTTTCAGCTTGCCCGAGAAGGAGGTCGCGAAACCAAGACCACTAGACTATTGGCCTAAGGAATGGGTCGACATGAGGTCGAGAGGGTGAGCCCTAGTCCCATATCCTAACACTCAGCTCGAGAGAGTGAGTGGGGTAAGGCGTAGGCTGGT
>JAJOOS010032072.1:0-16020 GCA_029582725.1 Solanum chiquidenum
TTTATAATTTGTTTTAGATATTCACCAATGAGTGCTACTTAATGGAATGAATTATATCATTTAAAAAGAATTATATCATTTAAATTGATCAGAAATTTGGATATTTTTGTTACTATCCGTGCTCAAAACTTCAACTATTAAGTTATGTATGTTCTTTTCTTTTTCTTTTTCTTATTTGTGATGATAGCCAAATTAAAATTTCAATTGGAGTTTTGAAGCTTAACATCGATGATCCATCACTTTTATTTTTTGTTCTCATCTTCCTTTCTTTTTTGTTTTTGTGTGAAATTTGATATTTTTTTGTCTTAAATGATTAATCTATTGTGTAGAAAATAGATTTTCTTGTTAGTGTATAAATTTTATAAAATAAATTTAAGGGCCTCTTAATATGATTTTGCCTTAGGTCACGATATATGTTGAGCCGCCCCTGCATGAGACATGTAGAGGGTATAATGAAATAGATTCAATATCATGCATGAAACAAGGTTCTTTTAGAAAAGTTTCCATTCATAGGCTTTCACTAAATTGCAAGTGTAAAATTTGTAGTGTCATGATCTAAAATTCGAAATCATAATGATACATATTTCAATCCCACCAAAAGGTAAGTCATCCCTAAACATAGTCAATATGCAACAAAAATGTGGAAAGAAAGTAATTTAAGAATCCAAACTTTTCTCATAATCCAAAATAGGAATGTGAAAATAACAACTACAGTCCCAAAAACTTAATGACAATTGACTGCTTTTAAACATTATTTTATACCAATAAAATTATTTAATTTTAAGATTTTTATCTTTAAAAATCATTTAATTACATTTAGTATTAAAACAAATTTGACATGAAAAATTACATTATTTTTTATCATATAATCATGAACTCCACAAATAAATAATATTATAGAATTTATTTATTTATCATATATTCTTCTTCAGTGAGACAAGATATTTTCCTGCTTCACTTCTCTTTGCCTTCACCCAGGCTCACTTGTTTATGTGACTGTCAAATTTATTTTTTATAAAAAAAAATATATATATATATATATATATGTTGACAAAGCATTGAAGTGTTTTTTTAATTAGGATTTAAATTTACTATATTAAATCCATTTTATAAACTCGTATGCTATATTGTAATTCGACTCCCAGATTTTGATCAAACTTGAAAAATGTAACTAATATCAGAATTATTATTATATTTTTTGTGGGATTTGTGATTAAATTACATAAAAATAGTAATTAATTTTGTCATTTTAAATATATTTTAATAATAAATGTAGTTGAGTGTTTTTGAAGATAAAAATTTTAAGTTGAGTAATTTTATTGATATAAAATAAAGTTCAATGATTTTATTAGATAATTTCTTATGGTTCAGTGATCTTTAAAGATATTAACTCTCATGCGGACCTAAGGTCTACATAAGGCTAAGAACCTGTTTGGCCACAAATATATATATATATTTTTTTAAATTGAATAAAAATTGGAAACTGGTGTTTGGCCAAGTTCTCAAGTTCTAGAAAAAACTAGAATTCGGGACAAATTCTAGTATTTGGGAGTTTTTAAAAATTACCCCCAAACTTTTATATTTTATAAAAACACCCATCATTTATAGTTTTGGACTAATTTATTTCCTAGTTTGTTGTACAAAATTTATAACATTATATACATATTTTATACAATTTTTATCTAAACTTGCTCTCCGAAATCACTTCTAATTACAAGTAGTAATAGTAGTTTTTTGTATACCAATCAAGGATATGTTTCTTTTGTTTTCTTCTTCTCTCTTTTTTTCAAATTCATATTAATTATGTACATTGTCATTGTTTTTCACAGAACATTTTCATTATAAAATGATAATACAAACTTATGAGTATTTTGAAAAAAATATTAGAACTTCCGGATATAAAAAAATAAAAAAGTCAAATATTTCTCCCAAAAACTCTGGTCAACGCATGGTAAAACTTTACCCAACAATACTTTTAATAAATAAAGGCATAATACATAAACGTACTTTTTAACTTAGTTTTAGCTGACATCTATTTTCAGCTTTAAAAATATACAAATAAACACTTAAACTTATATAAAATCAAACAAATAGACACATAAATTGGTTTAAAAGGTTGTTGAAGTCGGTATAAGAGTTTACGACTTCACCCATGAGTAGGACATAATATCCCAAGTGACACAAAACCTGGAAGTTATTTAGGATTAGAAGTCCCCGATTCCAAAGTTATAAATATACAATTTTATCCAACATAAAATTATTTTTGAAGAAGTAATTTATTTTTTAAAAGGTATAAAAGTCGATCAATATTCAAGGATATTATTGTTGATCAACATTTAACATTCGTTTTTATTTTTTCAATCATTTTGTAACTTGATTGCGGTACAAATTCTATTATAGTAATCTTTCTTGGTCTTGTATTGTTCAATCGCGTTAGATAGAGGTTATATAACAAATTGATCTTTATTAATTTTAGTTTTTTGTATATTATTGTTATAGACATTAAATAATAATAAAGGATAGATAATTATACTAAACCACAAATGATAATCTTAAATTCCTGGTTATGTAGATTTTAGTTGTTAATTAAGAACATTATCAACCAAATAAATATAGTGGCCGTCTTAGCTCAGTGGTAGAGCGCGTGGCTTTTAACCACGTGGTCGTGGGTTCGATCCCCACAGACGGCGAATTTTTATTTTGGTGATTTAGAACATATTCAAACTATAGAATATAGTTTATTTTGTTTGCAATATGATTAATGGCTTTCTAAAAACTATAAAATTAAAGATATAATAACTATTAGTAGAAATTAAATTTTGATACATCGAAATTGTTTATAAAACGTTAATATATTGTTTGTGTACATATAATTAAACAAAAACTATGGATTCAACACACCACATTGAGACTACATTGAGGGGTTATGATAAGGTTCATGGTTGTTTTGTTTTTGGGAATGACTTGGTAAATTTTTTTGATTTGGTGATAACTAACTTGAGTTTCTTGAAGAAGGGAGAATCACTTGGTGACCTTCCGGAGTATCTACAATCCAACATAAACGTTTGATTATGAATTTAGAGATTAAGAGTAAGTGGAAGAAGAGGACTTGTATGATATATTGACGATCAAGTAAGGTAGCTTGGCTACTATCTACAATCTTCAATTGTAATCACAATAAAGATGCAATTTTTATGTCATCTTATATTTTTCTTCACCTTTGCTTCCATAAGAATAACTCTTTCCTTTACACTTCAAATCATAATTAATTTTAATAAGAATACTAGATTCAGTTTCTTACACCTAATATCATTCGAATCTTTCAGATTTTCAATAACTCAAGCTTCAAATTCCAACAATAAAGAAGTTACCAGAAAATGCTTGAATTTGGATTTACGCATTTATGGGATTGGGAAAAAATTTAAACGTATAGTCCATAAAAAGCTTCTGCACAAATTTAATTTAAAAGTTGGATATGTGTACAACTTACGAGTGTCACATTGCTAAAGTGGTGTGTATTAGACACGCTTCATGCAATGTATGGTGTGTAAAAGGTTTCTTGTGAAGAAAAGGTGTGTAAAAAGGATTTGGCTATAAGTTCAGGAAATAAACTACTATGTAGTAACCCTATTTTAAACCAAGTATTACCAATCACTTCGCTCAATGACTTGCTTGACTTAGTTTTGATATCGTCATTCTTCCCTAAATATTCAGTAAAACTGTTGATTTTCGGAAATCAAACCATCACCAACAAGGTAAGAGTTCAGATAATCGATTTGATGATGGCACTTTTAAACCTTGCTCCTAACCCTCGCGGATGCTCAGGTTTTCTGACTTGGCCTGCAACTTGTACTATTTTCTCCCACTCATTGCACAGCATAGCTCTGATATCTTAAACACTAATCTACTTCTGTGTTTTCTATGACTTGCTGTCATTTATTCACAGTTATTGAAAATCTGGTGGTGCTATATTTTCACTCACATATTTGTTCTGATCAGCATGATTTAGTAAAAGATACTTGCATTTTATATTTCTGAACTTTGATGCTTTTATATTATGAATAATAGTATGTCAAATTCACCTTCCAGCTTGTCATGTTTTCTCCCTCTGTTCGTCGCAACCTAGCATCTTTCAGGAAATATTGTCACAATGGCCATTCAAACAGTACTAACTGCAGTAAACAGCATCCTCCCAGCAATTCGAAGAGAAATACATTTGTCCTTCCCACTGGCGAGTGAACTCACCGTGAGGGAGGTGAGATGAATTTCTCAATTCCCAGGAAGAACCAATGATACTTATCCACACTAAAATATCCAGAGGAATTCACCGTCAGACAAGAGAAGAAGAATATGTTCACCAAACAAGGAACAAAAAGACCTTAATATATTAGCTTCAGATATGAACCATAGCATATCAACAAAGAAGGGAATTGACAATAATGCTTTCTCTCCAATAAAGATTTACATGAATCTACATAAAACATGTGTAGCTACATGAAGCGCTTAAAGTTTAGGGGTTAGTAAAGCCACAGACCATGCTAAGCAAACATATTTGTAGAACATACAGAGCCTGGATCGCATAAGAGATGACCATAACGACGAGCGTATAAGGAATAAATAAATCTTTGCCAGTAAAAGATGAAACTAAGTGGCACATAAGTATGCTAAGTTGCCCTATTTGATCTTTCGTAGAAGCAGGTAAGCTAATTACCCCTTCCATTCTTTTTCTCCTGTTGACAATAAATCAAGGGCTCGTCGTAATCCATTAGCAATTTGGGATCAGTTTCTTTCAATCACTCTGTGCTAGCTGAGATGCTCACTAAGGAAGAGCAGATGAAATCCTTGACAAGTCACAACTTAGCTATGCACTTTGAAGCACGTCAGGTTCGGGAATAACTTAAGCAGTTGATCACGGCTGCGATTCTACAAAGTAATGTACCAACAGTAAGAAAATCATATGAATCATGGGGAAAGATGAGAAAATGTGCAAGGGCATATGGGAAGAGCAGGGACTTCCAGCTGACCAAGTAATAAACTTAGAAAACCTACTGGGAAAACCATATTGAAAGGCTTAGCTTTTAATTGCTAAATAGCACGATCCAGTTGTTTTCCAACTTTATCACATGTGATTTTATGAGCAAATATTCTAGGAAACTGCTTAGTTCTCTTATATTATAACCTCACAAAGAGACAGGGAGATCAACAATGATGTTGCACATCGCATTGGAGCGAAATGGAGACTCACGTATGGGATACTGTGTGATAAGAATGTGTCACCAAAGCTTAAATGTGTCACCACTTGTTGGATTATATTGGTTATGTTGTGGTCGTTGTATTCTAGGAAACAGAAGTGATAGCATGGCTGGAGATTCTAAAGATATTATGTACCTTTATATTGATGCACCCATTTACATCAAGGGTTGTAAGAGTATTGGAGCAGAAGCTAGAAAGCACCTCTAAGCACCTGTCAGAGACCCCAAGTATCCCAAACAAACTGCAGTAGCAACATAAAAAGAAATTAAATAAATATAGCAGTCAGTTCACTGGAAGGTCACGAATTTAGTCATTACAAAAATAGTCCAGCTCATTAATGAAATTGCAAATAAATCTGCAGTCAATAGGAATTGGTTATACTTTATATTTTATAATTGCTTAAGCCGGAGGCCCAATGACTACACAAACATTGGAGTATTCAAAAACAGGATATCTCTATCTAGTTAGTTCACAAAAATAGGATATTTATCGATTTTGTGGAGGTGCTGAAGTAATATAGCATAGGTCATTTTGGTCTTCCTATTTTAGTGATAATTCTAGGTCCACACTCACCTTAATAATTCAAGAGATCTGCAGCCTTGAGCTATTGCTATGACCCCAACATCACTGACTTGTACACACCTGTAAATGTGAATATATATCGGTTCAATAACATACAATTATATCTCCTTTTGCTCCCAATGAAAATGAAATATACTTGGGATACATACCATGTCAAATTGAGAGACACCAGGTTTTTGCACATCGCTATACAAGAAAGCCCATCATCTGTCAGATTCTGAAGGACAACTGGGGTTAATAGCAATGTCACTTAAACAGTTTCGATATTGCACCAAGCATTAGCATAATCTATGAAAAGCAGTTCAAGAAAATGCTGAAGACTATACCTGAGCACCACAGAGATCCAGGAATCCAAGATGAGGTAGACGAGATATCATCTTATAAGCTTCATCTGTTAAGCTGCAAGAAAGAAAGGAAGCAGATTGTCTGAGTAGAAACTCAAACATGTGCATTTTGTAATATACCATTGAGTGGTAGGAAAGGTGCATTCACACGATATGCAATGAAATGGAACATATCTTTTGACAGATATATTATAAAATGAAACAAGCGGTTACGTGGAAAGGGCATAAAGGTTCAAAGTTTGTAGAGAAGAGCAGTTCAGCAATATCCGCTGCAAACCAGAATCCGTCATCTTGATGCACCTAGTCACATCAAACAAAATCAGTACAATCAAGAAAACATAATCATATTTGTTCCCTCTCAAAAAGGTTATAAAGACCAAACAATTAGAAATTCTCTCAAGATACTCGATTATAAGTATCCTTCTTAGAGAAAGGGAGGCTTATATTATCATCACCCCTACAACAGACAAAGGCCTAAGCCAAGAAAGGGCATCCTTATGTTCAATAGATGCTATGCGTTATCCAGAACATTTAAAAACAACTCTTCCTTTAACTAATCTCGTGCAGACTGAGAGAAAATATCCAACCTAGTGATGTTCAACGATTCCAATTCTTGATAATTGTCAGCAACCAGATGCAAACTTTTGTCTGTAATATTCTGCATAAAATAGCAATACAATGAGAAAAATCTTCAGCAGAACGAGTATGGATCAAATGAAGCTAAGAGGATTTGCATAATGAGAAGCAAGTGCAACTTGTGTACATAGTGCCAACTTAAACTGCTGAAAGGGCAAAATACGAATTGGATAGTTATACTTATCAATTGAAAGAAAGAAAGAAAAAGAAAAGCAAAGGAAGAATTTGAAACATTTTGAGGTGAACGTCACAAACGACACCTCAGCATATTTGGCATGTATATCTAAAGAGCATATTCGACTAGCTTGATGTATCTCGTGGTGAGGCTCCTATTAAAGTTGCAATAAGGTAAACAGGACATATTGCAATTCTAGTCAATGAAGTGCATGTTGTGCATCATATTGGATTTAGGGAGACAAAGCTTCTGAGTGCATCTTATGTTGCACAAGTATCAAGTCTTAGATGCACGGAGCTCTAATCAAGTGATATTATCAACAGATAAAGTAGGTTCTTTAAATACTTAGGTTGCAACCGTGCTATGATGTTTTCACCTTATGCTGGTGCATGTGTCTCATTCTTTCGATTATCCAACATCGTACAAACTTTGGTCTAAATACCTCTAGATGTTTAACCCGGTTTCTCTCTATAATGATCATCAATATCATCTTCTTAGAGAGACTTAGTTTGGCTTATAAAAAAAAGTCATAACATGGTAGCGGAAATCATCTCTTCACGTTCTCCAACGTAAGAGGCAATTGTTCATGTTAGAGAGCCAATCTCGCAACTTGTCCGACACTCTTTATTTTTAAAACATTATTACATGCATATGAAATATGAATATAAATTCAAATAGTCATATATTGATGAGAACAATATAACAATCAAGTTATTTTACAATACAAAAATATTATCATATCCTACCAAACCATAGCATTAACATGTTTCTCAAACAAGTCTCTAGATATTAGGATTAGTTATCATTTTACGTGTAGGAATGTATTGTAAATTTATTTCTCCACTTGCTACTATGTCTCTCACAAAGTTAAAAGTTATACTTGATATCAATTTGTTTGGTCTTGCCGTAATACTTAGGATCCTTCTATATGTGATAGCCGCCTGACTGTCACAATATAAAATCATAGGTCCCTTAGAATTCTTCGCAATATCCAAATGCTCAAAGAATCTCTTTAACCAAACAGCTTCTTGTACTGCAGATGCACAAGCTACGAATTCAAATTCCATAGTTGAAAGAGTTGTGCAAGTTTGTTTCTTACTTTTTCATGAAATAGCACTATCATTAAGTAAGAAAGCATAACCGGAGGTTGATTTTCTATCACACCGGTCACCAGCCCAATCAACATTTGTATAACCTCTTATGAATTAACTAGATCTACTATAGCATAGTGAATAATCTGCAGTTCCCTTCAAGTATCAAAATTTCTTTTTACTGCTTTCAAGTGATCTCTTCCAGGATTGGATTAATACTTGCTAACCAGACCTACGACATAACAAATGTCTGGGCGAGTACACGAGTACACATCATAGCATACATCAAACTCCCGACAGCACTAGAATATGGAACTTGAGACATGGCTTCCATTTCTTTTTCGGTCTTTGAACACATTTCAAGGTTTAAAGTTTCACCTCTTGCTACAGGAGTATTCATGGATTTGCAACTATTCATTTGAAAGCATTCAATATTTTTTTTATGTATGTTTTTTGAGATAAACTCAAAAATTTCTTGGAACAATTTCTCTGGATCTTAACACCCAATATATAGTCTGTGTCACCAATATCTTTCATATCAAATGACTTTGAAAGCCATGACTTGACAGTTTTCACATACTCCAAATTATTTCCAACCAATAAAATATCATCTAAATAAAAAGAAAGAATTACAAACTTTCCATTGGACTTTTCCACATTGAGCAATGGTTTTCATCGATCATGGTGAAATCAAATGAAATCACCTCCTTATGAAATTTTAGGTACCACTGCCTTGAAGATTGCTTTAGGCCATCAACTGATCTTTTTTAAATTATAAACTTTCTTTTCTTGGTCTTTAACAACGAAACCTAATGGTTGTTCCATGTAGTTTCCTTGTTCAATTCTCCATTGAGAATAGCGGTCCCCCAACTCTGCCACTCTTATTCAATCCCAATTGATAAACATTCAAATTTTTCAAATAAATAATGAAAGAACTTGAAGACCACACCATATAAGCTTAAGTGCTGACATGGCAAAAAACTTTCGACTAGAAGTAACTGTGAAAAATGAAAAAGAAGTCGGCGGCATGAGATTTAAAATGAATAAGAGGGGAGGGACCTGAAAGAAGAAGAAAAAGGGGGGTGGGGGATCTCAACAAAGAAGAAGCAATTATCGTGTCTTCTCCATTTTTTAGAATAAACGGAGGAAATCTCGAATTTAGTCATGTCATAGCCTACCGGAAAAATGATAGCCGTCCATCACTAGTTGTAATAAAATGAAGGAATGATTCAATCTTCCATCATTTCAGAGTCGACGCCTCGAAGTGAAAGGGCATCGTCTTGTGCAAGGCAACGATTGTTGTCCCTTTATCATCTTCTATCTGGTACACTTGGTAAAAGGGAGGATTCTCATCTTTCGTCTTTTCTTTTGTGTTGAGCGAGTTTGAAAAGAAGGTTCCCGGTTGGCTTTGTATGAAGAATATTTTTTGCCAGTAAATGTTCTCTTCCTCTCCTTTCATTCACGCCCTAAAACTCACAACATCTGCTATGTTTTGACCACAAACTGTAAAATGAAGAATATCAGAACCTTTGGCCAGAATCGTTGTTCTAAAAACCAAACACCAGCAATCAACCAGAAGGACGTCTACTGGAAGTCTGCATTTCCCTTGACGGCAACTTTCAGGTTCTTGCCATTGAGGAACCCAACAAGTTTGTTGGCTAGAAAACTTATTAAGGACAAACATCAGATCCGTTGTTCACGGTCCTTCCCAGTTACCATCTTTCCTCTATTTCGGACTATTGGAGCTGAGGAATATCATGGAAGAAATGGTTCAAAAATAAAAAAGCAGGGGAGGGGGAGGGGGAAGGGGTTCTGATGTTGGGAGATGGGAAATTTTTCATGATTGTACTTCTTTTACATGCTTCATCGTTTCATTGTTCATTTGGCAGGTCAATGACAATTGTTAGCCATGCACAGTATGTTGGATAGGGGTGTTTATAAGACAAAGAAGTGTCTAACTGGTCACTGGAAAGTTAAGGTATCTACTTGACAAATGATACCATGTTTTTTATGAATATTACAAAATATGCCATGATTATGGGGCTATCAAGGTATTTGGCTAATTAGTAAGCCTAGCAAGGATCAAGAATATATTTTTGATTGAGCCGAGATTCCATCTCTATTCACTTTCCATCATCTACTTTTTCTTGGTAAAGATAACAGCATTCTGTTCCCACTCATTGTACTTTAAAATTTAAAAAGATAGCTTTTTTTATAAACTCATTACAAGTAAATGTAAGAAATAATTAATCTTACAACCTGGGTCACATGTAAATAATAAATAGTTTTCAGAAAGCAAGGTGTGTGTATAGATATAGATAACCAAATATTTAAAAAAAAAAAAAAAAGGGAAGGTACAAGTAGGAATAAAGTAGATTCATGTCTAGTCCTCAAGTAAGGCATCAACAAAATTAGAACATCACTATTCTGAGGATCTTGCAATTTATGAATGTCTTAAGAGGGGAGATCTTAAAGTGGGAGAAAGACAAATTTAAAATGCCTAGTAGAACTACTTTATAAGCAGAATATACCACACACTTTGCAGGATTTGTGGAGATGGGGTACATGGAGAGATGGGATGTTCTCAGTCTGTCAGTCGAGGCTTACTACTAGAAAATGTTGGCGAGGGTGGAGGTGGATTTTCCGTCTTCATCGGTATAGGTATCTTGGGCGAGAAAGAAAGAGTGATATTTTGTGTGGCTACAGAAGTGATCCTGACATCCGACAACCGAGGAAGAAAGGATTACACTTGTCAGGTAGTGTTACGTGTAAGCATGCAGGAGAAGACATATCACATCCTTCTGCATTGTCATGTGGCTACGGTTTTGTGGTGAACGGTCCTGAACTAGTTTTTAGTACAATGGGTTATGCAAAGCAGAGTGAAGGAAGTGTTTTACAGTTAGGCTTTTAGATAAAGGAAGAGAGGACTCTGAGCGTGGGATGTTGCTTCTTCAGCCACTATGTGGGTTCTTTGGAAAGAGAGTGGACATCTGAAACCGCCGAGAATGACACTGCATACTCGAGGAATAGCCTCATGTTCTTAGTTTCTTTTTGGTAGATCCACCATACCCCTACTTGTGTAGATGATTGGTGGCTTTTCTTAGAGAAAAATTTCCGGTTTAGGTTCTTCACTTTTTTGGATACTGCTTGTATACAGGGTCTCTTTTCTCCTGACATCTATATGAATGTTGAGAAACTGTAGACAAGAATAATAATTTATGAAGGATGATAAAGTCTATTTATACAACAATAGCAATATACTATGTCTCAAACCCGGCCTAGTTGGGATCAACTATATGAATCATTGCTATCCATGTCGCTCCATTTAGACTGGTCTCAATCAAACATAAAAAGTTTAGGTTCTCTATCAGTAGAAGTTCTCTATGTTTTCTCTATCATACAAATACAATTATCAGACAAAACAAAAAGACTCCTCATGAATATCTGATGAGCGCATTACCACGACTAAGCCTTAAGCCCAACTAATTGGTACCACTAAATGGATCGTTTTCCTTCGGTTGTACCCTATTTTCACGAGTTCAAGGAGAATGTAGGCCTTTCAAGACAACTTCTTTCCATTAGATTTTAGGCCTATCTCGTCTCTCTTTTAACAACTTGAATCACCATGGTCTCATGAATGGTGCATTTGGAGGTTGATGTAAGACAAGCTCATCAAGTAATCACTAAAACATGCGTATAGAACATTAGAGGTTCATGTACCTTGCATCCACTTAAGTTCAAATCTACCACAAATCTGCAATTCTTCACCAGATGAGTAATGCCAACATCTGTTACCCTAAACATTTATCCAAAAATTGCAGGTGACGGTTAAATTTATTCGGTCATGCAACAGCTATATAATAATTGGGAAAGAACATTAGATGAAGCTTGCGATACCTTACATTCCAATAAATGGAAAAAACCTTCAGTTTAGCACAAGTATTTGTCACTACTTCGATTCCCTTGTCAGAGATCCTTTGACAGCCATTTAGATTTAGAATCTCTAAATCTAAAAGGGAATCCCCACACTGCATATTTTGTACACCACGGGAACATCAAATTTCTGTGACAAAAATAGTACCATGCAGGACACATTAAAAGTAATTTGTTACCTCAAATTACAAGAATTAACAAACTTTTCTTTATCTTCATTAGATGGTAAGATATGAATAGTTTCCTCATTTTTTGACACTCCTATATACAGGTCACCCAAGTTGTTGACACAACAAGGAAAAAATCACTTCTAACGTTTCTGAGGATTATAAAATGGCTCCAAGTAGAAATTGATACTAAGTCACAAAAATAAGCCAGAGGTGCTTATCAAACAAGGCAGCCTCCACAGATTTTTTTAAAAAAATAATCTTAAACATTCTAATTTCTGTGACTTTCCAATTTTCTAAATCCCACCTTGCTTTTAACATTTTCCAGTTGCTTGTCTTCAATATCCTGCGCAAACTCAAGGTTGATATGCTTCACATTGCGATATCTCGGCTGCAAGAAGAAAACATAAGAAAAACAACCTGCATCCCTAAGTTAAAGAAACTCATTCTTCTATACTGCTTCTTTTCATCACCTACACAATAGAAAAGCACAAGATCCAAAGAAGTGTGGCCTAGTGGTTATCAGTTAATATGGAGGAGGCTACGACAAAGGGCACTAGTTCCTTACTAGTGTTCCTGTTGCTTGACAAAAAACAAAAAAAAACAAAGAAGCCAATGAAGCCTGTCTTAGCAGTTATCTATCAAAAAAATTAGTCTGGCCTAGTGGTGAGTATTTAAGATGAAGGTGTTGAGACCAAGTAATCCAGGTCTTATCCTGTTAATACATGGTTTATGTCCAACTTAAATATTGGTCTTCTCTCTAGTAGTAATTTTAGAACAAGGTAGTACTACTAGACCTTCTATTGGTTGAGAAAAACGACCCAAAAAAAACAAAAAATAGCAGCAACCAAAGAAATATACAATATGCGATATCTACATAGGGTGTGTTTGCAATGGAGGAAAACATCCAAAAAATGTTTTTCAATTTTCCTATGTTTGGTTGGTCAAAATGTCTGGAAAACATCTTCGGAAAACAAGTTCCTTAAAAATGAGGCAATGACTTCCCTGATGGAAGTAGGGAAAACAAGTTCCTTAAAAACGAGGCAAATGACTTCCCTTGGGAGTAGGAAAAACAAGCTCCTTAAAAATGAGGTAAATAACTTCCCTGATGAAAGTAGGAAAAACAAGTTGCATAAGTGGCATTCCAAGTTTATTTTCTCCTCTCCTCTCCACCCACCCAATCCCCCAACCCTTGACCATCCCACCCCTTACCACCCTTGAACCCTCACCCCCCATCCAATACCGCCTCCATGTTGTTTTGCTAGATTACATATAAATGCTCTTGGAACCGACTTATTTTCCAAGATAACATTTTCTAGGAAATCATTTTCCGCGGAAAATAATTTCATTCACACCAAACACTTAAAAGCAAAATATGACTATTTTTATCTTTGAGCCTCCAAATTCCAGTCTTTCCCCATTCACATTACCCTCCCAGATTCCCCAAAAGACAAACTAAAGCAATTAACTTTTCCTTCTTACATTTTTCCGGGAACCAAAACTGATTACTCAGAAAAATCCATTCAGCTTAACAAATACCCAATAAAAAACAGGAAAGAAAAGGAAACAAACCAAAGAAAGAGCTGAGACAAGGCGATCACCAGCATTACTCATCTCATGAAAATCAAGAACCTATAAGAGAAACACCAAAAATTAAAACAAGTAAAAAAAGGGGAAAGGGTACCCAGTTGTGCAATAAATAGCAAACCATACACAGTAAATGTAAACCGCACTAAGCAAGTCGTATTGACTGGGAAAGTGAACTAACCAGCCAGAGGGAGGGGTGAGAAAGGAGAGTATGGTAAATCGAAGGGCTAACAAGTAGAAGAGTGATGAGGTCTCTTTGTTGAAGCCTCGTGCTCACTATTTTCATCACTTTTGGCACTGTTTCTTTGTTCCAAATGGTTTCTGCCGCCATTGCTCCTTCACCGGAATTTGACAAATGCTCAACTTCTTCTTCTCTATTGATGAAGTAGGGATTGGTTAAAGCCAATATAAATTAATTGTTAACACCTTTTTTATTTTGAAAAAATTAAGAATGCATTAATTAAATATTTTTTTTAGAATAATCCCTTTTCTTAATGGAATTTTCAACTACTTTTAAATCTCAAATAATGATTATCTCTACTTTTTAGAATAATATTGACAAATTATTTTTTGATTAATGTTTTAAAATATTTTTTTGAAGGGGTGTGTTGTACCCTAATAATTCATTTATATATTGGATTATAGGGAGTAAAAACTTTCGATCTGCCAACATGAATAATTGTAATGCAGTAGTGAGACCGTTTCATTCATAACTAGAGGTCTCGGGTTCAAACCCTGAAGTGGATTGTGGAGAAAATCATGTTGAGAGCATCACCCCTGAATGGGTTTTACATTGCGTGATCTAAATTTAGTCGGAACTCCAATGCAAGTTTCGGACACCGAAAAAAAATATGAAAAAAAAATAAACTCCTCAATCTAACAATCTCTTTTTTGTAATTAAAAAGAACTCATTAAATAGGTAGTCTCCTTAAGAGTTTTCGTTCTCAAGACTTCGTCCCAAGATCTTTAGTTAATAGTAGAAAAAATTAGAAAATCTTAATAGCTTAGTTGATTAGTTACATGTATTACCCACTTTATTTGTGAGAATTTGACTCCCCACATTATAATCTCCTTCTCCACCCCATTAAAAAAAAAGAGTAGAAAAAATTATCCATCTCATAACACTTTTATTGCTCTATATATATTATATATGGGTGAAAATCATTTTCACCCCTGATTTTCAACCCCCCCCCCCCTTCCCCTAACTTTGCTTTTAAAATCAAACTTCACCCTCAAATTTGAAAAATAATCAAACTTCCCTCTTTATCATAATTAAATCTTTAAAATGTCTATTATTCCCTTTCGTTATCAATTTTTTTTACTTCTTTAAAAATCGTGATATTTTTTTATTTATTTGGATTTACGTAACAAATTTTTCATAAACATAAACATTTATCTTTTGAATGAATTTTTTTTTAAAATACTAATTACGTATGCATAAGCTAATGACGTTCTATATATAATAAAGTAAACTAGCATAATAAAAAATTAATTTTATTAAGAATTAAAAATCGAACATTTATTTATACAAGTGAAATAGCAGAGAATAATAATACAAATATATTTCAATGTAGGAAATACAAGTAATTAATTTAATTAAGGTCAAAATTTCAAAGATTGTAATTATTTAGATTTTAAATTATTTAAACTAGGGAAAAGGGTCAAAATGCCCTTGAACTATGTGAAAGGAACAAAAATGTCCTTCGTTTATAGTTTGGCTCAAAAATGTCCTTGTCGTCAATACTTTGGTCCAGAAATACCCCTATAGTTACTAAATGGGTCAAAAATGTCCTTTTCCGAATAAGTATATTATTATTGTTTAAACACATTTTCTTCTTAATTAAATTATTATATAAGAAGCATTTCTTTTGTTTCTTTCTTTTAAAATCACTTTAAAAAATAAAAATGTAGAAAATATTTTTTTTTCTTGTTAATCTCATCTTATCTTTCTTTACTGGGACTGAAGTAAAGTACTTGAGAGTTGCTCTTTGTCCAAAGCCCTCCTTCCGACATAGTTAGAAATACCAACTCTAAATAGCTTTAGCATTTCTTGAGTTGAAAAGGTATTTCTAGATTCTAGAGCTCAGGGAAAGGTTTGGAACCCTAGTAGCAACATGGAATCAGTTTAGAATAACTTCATGAACCCTTTCGACGTATAATATATGTCATATATATAAGATCATAGTATATCCATCATTAATTTATATTTATATAACGATAAAATATAATTATAATAAAATAAGAAATATTTT
>JAJOOS010032073.1:0-15002 GCA_029582725.1 Solanum chiquidenum
GAGTGAAAAGAATGAAAGATTGGGGGTATTTATAGTTAAAAAAAAAGGATGAAAATGTAGTTTTTAGAAGGTTGGGGTATTAAAAAAAGTTTGGGGGGGTAGGGAGGTGTAAAGGGGAGTTATGGGGGTGAAAGAGCTGTTGGTGGGGCCCAAAAGCCGTTGCCCAACGGCTCTCAACGGCTATAAAATTTATAATTTAATTAAAATTTAAAAAAAAAAAAAAAAAAACCGGACCGGACCGGACCGGAACCGGGACGAACCGGGACCGGGACCGGTACAAACCGGACCAGGACTAACCGGTAAATCCCGGTTTCCGTCCCGTTACCCCTTCCGGACCCGCTACATTCCGGACTAAACCGGAACTAACCGGAACCGAGACGGAACCGGTAACGGACTGGGACGGACCGGAACCGGAACCGGCACCTCCCGGTTCCGTTGCCAGCCATAAATACCACCATGTGTTCGGTTACGATCCTTGGTGTGTATTTTTGTTTTTTGTTTTTTTCTAAAAAATGGACTTGTGTGCGGTTACGCTCTTAGGCCAATCAATTTTTATTAAAAAAAATAATATTTAGTAACTAACACAAAATTTGTTTTTTTTTTAATCCAAAAATTATTTTAGCCAAACATGAGTTAATAAAGGGATCGTGCTAGAACCACGGGACTCGGGGGTGCCTCACACCTTTCCTCCGGTCAATAGAATTCCTTATCCAATCTCTGTTTTCGTAGACTAGAAATAAATTATTATTTTTATTATCGGGTGACTTGGAACACTAAAAAAACTCAATTTCAAGTGGCGACTCTAAAAAATGAATTTTATTTTTATTTTTATTTTTATTTTTTCTGTAGTTATATATATATATATATTATATTTTTTTTACCCGTCATATCCTTAGCAATTGTATAATAATAAAAGTGGTGTGACACCTATACTGATGTAGATTCAGGTGTTCACTCTCAAATTTATGGATAGATAGGTTACAACTTTTCTATTCAACATTTGGTGGATCCTCATCATTCCAGGACTTCATGGAGTAGTCAATAGTTAAAATATTATTTTACACAGTATTTGCTTTTGAGAGTATCTGGGGCCATGCCTCGACAAATTTATTACATTTCAATCCAGTCAGTAAAGATTTTATTTTAGACATTAATTGTTCAATTTTTTCATGAAGTTTCAGTCATTTCATTCAGTTATACATTAAGTATTTTAACATATTAGTTATGTTTTAGCTTCCACTTGCAATTCATAGTGTTAGTTTAATCACTAGCAACATGCCAGTGTTAAGGATTTGGTTGTGATCACTTCTGATCCTAAGTATCGGTCACGCGTTGGATGTAGACTCAAGTCATGATAGAATTAAATTTGTATTTATGACTTTGTAAAGTGTTAGTGTGTGAGTTGAGGTTTTGTTAAGTATAAGACTAGAGTCATTAGTCATTTCTGAGTAAAATAGTTGGAATAAACTAATGTGTTTGGGGGCATTGGGGTGAGTTCCTTTGATTATTGAGTTATAATCTAAAACCTCTCTTAAAATTTAGTGAAGATTGACAAAAATGCTACATATTATAAGTTATGATTTTTACTATCTTAAGCAAGGAGATTCTCCACGATATGTCGATGTGTTCCTTACTGTGTCACATATTCTTCCTAATCCAACCATCTGATAACTATCACCTAATAGGATAGTTGGTTAGGGTGATAAAGTATTTCAACTGGCATCATAACAAAGGCTTTTAATCTAAGGATAACTTCTTGAAAAGTATTCAAATGACAGCACAACCAACTGCTCAAGAAGGATAGTCCACTACTACCAGACCACTTTTTATCAATGAAAAGTATGGGAAAGAACTGGATTCAAGACTATCTCATTGGAGAATATCATTGTCACGACCTAGGGATACACCCTAGAAGTAACACGGCGTACTTGACACCGAAGAGGTTTCATACAAGCCCTTAGCGTATCATAACATAAGATTATAGAAAACTATGGAAAATTTTAAAAACTTTATCCATACAATCGAAGTCTTTTCAAAAGCAAGCCGAAGTCTTACTACACTTTTGTCTCAAACCATCTACTACAAAACTTTGAATAAACTCTTGGGACATAGCTCATACAATAGTCTCAAAACATAGAAATAAAAGACATAAAGGAAATAGTGGCTTTGTCCTCGAAGCTATGAGGACTCACCAAATCTTCAACTCATTTGCTCCACAGAAACCTAGCCTCAAGATTGGAACTCAAATCTTCGAACCCTACATTTGATGAGAATGTAGGCAAAGTATTTGTTAGTACAAAATGTACTAAATATGTTAGCTAGCATAACAATATCATAAGGATTAGTCAACATAAAACATAATCCAATACTTCATGAAACATCAACTATAAGCATAAGAGACAATATCATAATCATAAGTAAAGTTTCAAACATAAGCATCATATAAGCCTTATTGAACTCTTAGTCATTCATATCATAATAGGACTACTCTCAAGTAACCTCAAATCATACTTGTGCAATGCATGTATAAGACCCCATAATCCCATTCAAGTTAAATATCCCTTTTTGATCATCTTAATCATAGGCTATATGCATAGTCAAGACCTAGGCTTTCATATCATAAGAAAACTACACTCCTAAGTAACCTCCAAGCATACTTGTGCTATGCATGAATGACATCGCATAATACCATTCACACTAAGCATAACCTTAAAGTCACCATATTCATACTTACCATTCATTTGGTCTCATTCTTAGCTTATTTCATATAGACAAGGGAATTATCACCTCTAGTTAATCATATCATGGAAGTCAACTATAGCAACAACCCAAGCTAAACATACATCATATAAGAGAACACTTCATAAGTAGCTTCAAGTCATACTTGTGCAATGCATGAATGACATCCCATAATACCATTCACACTAAGCACCACTTTCGGCTATCATACTTAAATGATTACTATTTATCATTATATACTACCAAAGAATAGAACGCTATTAGGCTAGACCAAGCTATCATAGAAAAACATACTAATCATGCAAATCCAAGCTATTCTAGGAATGTTACAAGTGTTCCATCCTAGCTACCATGAAATAGTCTTAAACCAACTAAGTCAAGCTACCCTTACAAGCATACTATGATGCAAATGCAAGCTACCCTTAGGAGAGTATGATTTCTCAATCCTAAGCTACACTTAGGAGAGTATAATTCCTCAATCAATCCTAACTACCATGAAATGGTCTTGGCCCAACCAAGTCATGCTATCATGAAATGCATTCTAAAATGCTAGTTCAAGCTACACTTAGGAGAGTATGTGTCCTCAATCCTAGGCTACCATGACTACCACAAATTCAAGCTACCATGAAAGCATCTTACAATGCTAATTCAAGCTACCCTTAGGAGAGTATGCTTTCTCAATCCTAAGATATCAATCTTGGTCTTGTCTTACCAAGTCAAGCTATACATGAAGGGATCATATGTCACAACTTCAAGTTATTCTAGTCTAACATGCTTTGAATCATTTTAGGTGATTAGCATTTCAACATAAAATCATTCTATGTGAGAGAACCTTGCATCTTCTAGCATATTTATGTCTAAGTGTGCAAGTGAGACTATGTTTTCAACAATACACAACAAGATCACATCAAATTAGCTTTACTCTCAAAGCCCTAACATTCATGGATACATTCCTTACTCACGAAGCTTTACATCTTACAATAATCATTCATACCTAGATTTCAAGGCATTCTAATCACATTCTTCATTAGTAGGTGATTCTAGTCATAATTCATCATAAAGGTTCAATTTCAACTTTACTAGTCATGATCCATCATATACACTATAGTCTAATTCAATTCATGTATATATGTTCCTATTCTTGAACAATTACTATTAGCAACATCAATTCTAGAAGATCATCTCTAAGTCTTCACTTTCACCTTACATGGCATAAACCCACATAATATCAATTTCATCAATTAGACTAGGGTTAACCATGGAAATTATATAAATTCATCATAATATCATAATTCAATACTAAATAAATCATAAACAAGTATTATCCACTCAATTGGAATCATACTCAAACACTACCCACAACATAAGAAGAAACCCTAACTAGAATTGGGCTTTATGTTCAACATTGTGGGAAATCTAGGGGGATCTATGGATGGAAGAATCCATAGATGAATAAGCTAACATAAAGTGATTCAAAGACCTCACAAAAGCTTGCAAAAATGGGAGAATTTGACCTAGCTCTCTTTTCTTCTTCTTCTTCACTTCTAGAGAGAATTTCTTGGAGGGAATTGGGTTAGTTTTGGGGTCTTGAAATTATGTCTAGGATCAATGTATTTAGGGGTCTATTAGGTTTATATAGGTGGTCTAATTACTAATAAACCAACCTCACTTAACCCCTAACTAATAATGAATTAACCCCTAAGTCCCCAACTTAAAACAATTACACTTCAAAACTTCTCCACCCATGAGACCACACCCACGGACCGTGGGTGGGTCTACGGACCGTACTGGTCATTTGTGGTGGTAGATTGGGGCTTGAAAAACAAAGGGGAATCAAGGCCTTCACCCACGACGGGGAGTGGGTCCATCTACGACTCGTGGATGCCCTTTGTGGGAAGCCTATTTTTTTGACAGCTTTTGGGGCTGTTTTGGGGTCCTCCTCAAGGACCCCCTTTGGTTGGTCCTTGGGGAGTCGTACCTTGAAATTTAACTCTAAACTCCTCATTCTAAGTATGAGAAATCATTTTACGATTCTATCCCTCATATCAAACCCTAAAACCCTAACACAAGGCTCTAGAACTCTCTAGTTTAGCTTACTAGTTTTCGGGGTATTACAATTATAACTTGTGAAACGTCATACTGAATAGACCTGATACTTATAAAGTTGAGCAAGGATGGAAAGTGGGGCGGCCTTAGTAGAGTAGTCACTGATAAACCTACAATAATAATTCGAAAGTCCAACAAAAGATCTAAGTTCAATTACCTTCATAGGTGCCTCCCACTCTTGGATACTTTACACTTTAGCCTTGTTCATCTGTAATTGTCCCTGTCCCTAGCTAACAACATGTTCCAAGAAGTTTACCTACTGCTGGGCAAACTCACACTTCTCATGTTTGATATAAAGCTCATTTTCCACAGGACATGGAAAACCTTATGCAAGTGCTTCATATTCTCCTTTAAGGTATTGTTGTAGATGACTATGCCCTCTAGGTACACTACTAAAAACTAGTCTAGGTAAGGATGTGAGATGTTTTTCATCAACGTGCAAAGGGTCGCAGGTGCATTGGTTGATCCACTAACCACTCATAGGCTTTATATCTCAACACACACATCATTTTTGGCTCATCCCCTTCTACTATACAAATTTGATAGTAACCCTTTTGAAGATCCATCTTGATAAAGTGCTTGGCATGTCCAAGTCTATCGGACAAGTCAACAATAAGGAGGATAAGGTTTTTGTTCTTTATGATCACTTTATTTAAGTGTTCGATTGTCTATACATAAATGTAATTACCCATCTTTCTTCTTTTAAAACAAGATCGGATCTCCATAGGGTGCTTTAGATGGGGAATATGACTGGAGGTCCATATGGTGCATAAGTGTAATGACCCATGTTTCTTCTTCTACCTCTTGTGCATCACAAACGCCTTTGAACATTGGTAGCTTAGGAGCTTCAATCTTAGCCTCATTATCTTTGTCGGATTTCGTGGATCCTTCAGCTTCAATCTCTCCCTCGAGCGCTTCTATCTTGAACCTCACGATCTCAATCGTGCTTAATGCTTCCATAACTTGACACTCCAAGAAAGTGATGGTTTTCTTCATTTCTAGTTTCGCATGCTTACACCCATTCAATTCTTTTCGAATATTATCATTCACCTCATGGGTAAAGTCCTTAAGAGTCTTGATCTTTCCATTAACCTCGTTGAAACTTTTATATAAAATCTCCACAGGTTGTCTTGTAGTGTCAATCTTTACGATCCATTATATTCCAGGCGTGACGTCTGTGGGCAACTCCACATGTTCGTCATTACTCTCTTTAGTGGTCGAAGGTGAGTGGAATGTTAGTGCTTCTTTTGATGTTGGGTCGGACAACAATTAATCATTATTTTAATGATTCTTTCTCCTATTTCGATGCTTCTCCCCAACATCGTGTCTGGCATTGGCAGTGCTAGCAGCACTAATGTCTCTCTCGTTTGTCATTTCTCTAATATTAACCTTTGTTGTGACACCATGTTATCACGGACTTAGACTTTCACTAAGCATACTATGTGTCACTTTTCACAATTTTGCAAACTCAAAGTATGACTTTTTAATACTAGATTGGTATGAGAATGTTGAACTAAAGAAAGACACGAGAAAATTGCTTAAGAAAACTTTTATATTGCTCAATACTTGAATGATTTGCTTGATGGTTTTACAACTGAATAACTCTCTATTTATACTACTTATCTAGGGGTGAATAGTTAAATAATAATTGTTATACAAGTTCCTAAATATTTACAAATAAGTCTTTTTTTTCTAGAATATTCTACATAACTAGAAGATTTCAAGGACCTCCTATGCAAATCCAGGAAATTCTAAAGTTTTCCAATGAATTCTCCATAGATCTCTAGAATATTCCACCAAGAAATAGTCTTCTTCCAATGGAAGTCTTCCGCATGAATAACTTTATGTCACATGGTGCCTAGGTGTATGATGATGTGGTTCATCACACCAAGCTCCGAAAAGAGCTTCATTATCCAACACTCTCAAGTTATTTTTGAACCAAACAATGTGATTTTAGCATACTTGAATTTAAAAGAGGGCTCAATTAGAATAAACCACATGATTATTTTAAAATTTGAATAAAACCATGTAAGTGTTAATTTAAGGAAATAATCTATATAATATGACAAACATTTGACACTACTGCAAAAGGGCCCTTTAGCGGCAATAACATTTGCCACAATACTCTATATCGGCCTTGTTCAAACTATTGAATAATGTCTTTAAATAAGTTTTGTTACTCTTCTTCGAATAATGTCTTTGAAATCACCCACATATGAAATTTGAGAACTTTAGGTTGTATAACCTGAAATAAAAAAGAAATGTGTCAACAGATGAAATCCAAAGTATAAAAATATTGCAAGTTGTGTGAATAATATGAAAAATTATAAGTAAGAAGCATTTAGGTAATTCAATATTATGTGGAGAAGAAATATGCCAGTTGATCATTTTTGGTTAGCAGTAGTACACAACAAGTCTGATGCAATAATAATTCTTGCACTCTCTTTGGCATGTTGTTTGGTGATCAATATAAGGAGAAATGGTAAGGATATTATTCTACATCATACTTTAGTCGAATAATTTCAGTATCTGTACAACAACTATTATGGTGAAGTAACTATAACAACCTAGACCTTTTACTACCTTTCTATATCATGCAGCAAAAACAATGACATAACTGCAAATTTCATTTGATCCTAATCGGTGTTTGTTGATGTACATATAATGAGAGAAGTGAAAGTTAGCATCCTATGACGGCATGAATGAAAGTAAACATGCAGAAATTTCAATCTTTGATCTAACCACAATAACTAATGCAACTGATAACCTCACCAGTTGAAACACAAAAGACATGTACAATACTAAATTTATGCAAGAACAAAAGTATGTAGAAACTTCATATGGTCAAATCCAGAAGTTGTTCAAAAAGAAATTCAATGTTCATGTACAAATATTAGCAGAAATGGATGCAAGATTTGAACTTGATAGGTCCAACCTTTGATAATCTAACACTAACTTCCAATATATTTAGTGATCTTATACATTAATAAACTGACGATCCTCTATACATCAGTTATCATTGCAAACATATCTACAACAAATGCATGATGATCCGAGCAGGCATAATTGGAAAGACTTGAGAATAAGTAGCCAAAACTTAGCTTGAATTCATTGATGACATCAATCTCACAGACTTACGAAATCCAAGAATCTCACAGTGTTTTCTAGGCTTAGGTTTACCTAAATTCTGAAATATAAACTTGATTCCTCACACATTCCATAAGCACTGAAGTATGAAACACATGGAAGATGCGAAAGAAAATGGTTGAATTCACACCCTACAAAGAAAAAGTTGCATGCCCACGACATATGTCTCACTTTCCTTTCAAAAATTGCTCTATGGCTTTGATCCTATAGACTTATTGACTGTTTCTTTCAAAAAGAAAACCTTCACCCATCGCTGATTAAACTTTAAGTTCAAGCAAAGAAAATAATGGAACATTGAATTTAGTATTAACGACCTACATGCTAAATAAAGCCACACAAAACATTCAATTATAAGAGTCTACTTCGTTTAAAAAAAAAGAAAAAAAACCGATCCTTGATGATTGAGAAGATAGTTTTAACTTTTCTGCACTGATAGAACAAAGAATTTTCATACTATATGCTCACTTAAAAACATATTAGAGGTACTTTATATGGTTATCGTTGTTGGCACTCACAAAAGATTATCAGTTGACTAAATATTGACTGAAGTTTTTGAATTTCTTTTTGAACAACTTCTGGATTTGAGTGAAGCTTTTAAAATATAGAAGACAAATTGAATTTAACCATTGAATATATTTTTGAACAATGAAGAAACATAAATGTACAGCCTACTGGTATTCTATGTTCGTGTTGCCAAAACAAGTCTTGAAGGGAATAACAGAAGTATGTAGAAACTTAATTCATGGTCTGGAAAAGTGAGTACAAATAGAGCTCCATTAGTGGCATGGGACTTGGTGTGTCGGACCAAAAAAGGAGGACTGGGAATCACTGAATGTGTGATATGGAACGAGGCTGCGGTAGCAAAATACGTGTGGAACATTGCTTAAAAAGCTTATAATCTATGGGTGCGATGGGTGGATCATGTCTACATAAAGGGCACAGACTGGTGGCAATATGTGTCTTCAGAAATCCTGTCTGTAAACACATCTTCTCGTTTTCAACTAGCTCACCTTTGGCCAAGAGTAATGCTCAAGATTATGTAGAAAACTCCCAGTCGACGACATCATTTTTTAGTATTTGTAGGCCGTCAAATCTGTCTCCTCCAAGCAAAAAAGCCGCCCCAGTAACATTATTTGGTAAGGCGAGGCTTCGGCTCAATGGTTCTTATTTCAAACATGAAGAAAAAAGAGCCTATACTTCCAGAAGAAAATGTTGTAATTAGATGTTCTGACGAGTTAGAGGTTATTTCACTTAAGAAGGAAGAAGTTGTAGTGGAAGCTGGTAAGACATTGGCAGTAAGTAAAATTGTAGACATGAGGAGTAAAGAGAGCTTGATGCACACAGAAAAAGAGAATTGTATTTTTGAGTCAGCAATTGGATTGTCAAACAGAAACAGTTATAACCCAAGTTTGAGAAAATTATGCCGGTCTATGCATGTGCCAGTGCCTCGACCCCTTCCTTCTTTGACAGAGCTTATGAATGCTACTAAGCGTGCTAGGAGAAGGCTGTAAGTTCTGCTTTTTCCTGGCATCGTTTCTTTATTAGTTTCTTCATTTCATTCTCCACCCTCACCACTTTTAGATATTGATACCAAGTACATCATTGTTTACAGAAAAAAATATAGATAACTTATACTCCATACACTTGGTCTCTATCTAAACAGTGGGTCTCTGCAGGTTGTACCAACAGAAGATTAAATGGAAATGTTCCTACATTACCATCTTCATTCTCTTTGTTGTGCTTATATATAGTGAAGACAGTTTTGTGTATAGTAATACCTGTACAATAAGTACAATGCTAAACTTATTTGGTAGACGTAGAACCACCAACTTGTGTAAGGAGCCTTATGCCTACTGATTCAACTCATTGCTAAAATCTCCCTACTACTTTTGCAGGTGAATTGTTCTATTTTGGCTTGGTTAAATGCTTTTGTGAATAAGATGTCTTCTCTTACATTTGTGAAAAAAATTGACAAATAGCTATGACAGATCAAGGAATTATAAATGATAATGCAAGAATATCACACTCAAATTACTTCAGTGGATTGGAAAAGAAATTTAGCCCTTGAAAATCATTAGCCATCCAGAAAACATATTACTGTCTCTAAGTCTTTATTCAGTATCTTTCAGAAGTTTAGCCTATGAAAATCCTATGTTCTCCTGTCCTAATAATACCAGTGCCAAGTTGCAGATGATCAACGTGCTGGCTAAAATGACTTACAGGTTTGCAAACATTTCGAAGTATATAAAGGGTAAGCTGAAATAACAGAAAGAACTTTTCTCGTTAGAATCAAAAGCAATAAAATTGCATATGCTCTCCAAGTCATTTTACTACATATGGTTTCCTAAAGCAGGCTGAAACTAATAGGCAACAACTTTTGACTCTATCCGAGAGTTTGGAAGAGTATCTATCTTCTATGGTCTATCATGGGTTGTACTCTATACCATATGCTCACAATCACCTTCATTTTCACTCTTCATTATTTCCTAAAGTTCATTCGATTTAGAGGTATTTTTGAACTACACTTATCACGTCTACAAAAGTTAGAAAGCCAAACTGTGAAGAGATACTTCAGTTCAGCAGAAATATGATGCATTTTCTTGAACCTTTTACCTTCAGCAACATTATTTAAGTGAAATTTTGACAGCAAGCTACTACTTTCTTAGTATTACTACAAAGACATTTCTCATCATTTGTCTTAAGCAACCTTTCGTGCTAGGCAATGGAATGATGGTAGTAGAGTAGTCGATCTAATCTCACAAGCTAGATGAATAGCACTACTTTTAACCACATTGTGGGTCGTGACTCGTGATTGAGTATTTCAGTCCATGAACTAGAGGTGAATATGGTTCACTGAGAATATTTCTTAAAATAAGTTGATAAAGATGAAGACTAAGCACGTGATGGATCCTGATTGTTGGATAAAAGTGGTCAGCAACAGCTTAGGTCACTAGAATTCTATTGTAAGAGGATATTAACAATAACTTACAGGTTTGCAAACATTTCGAAGAGACAAGCAATTCCAATTTTTTATTTGATGTCAATTCTAATGTCTCTTTACTCACTCCAATGCCAAAAATGATGTGATACCAGAACCAACTCCTTATACAGTTGTTCAGACTTTTGCTACTCGTTTCAGACAAAGGTGAAAATGCACAAATTGATCAGAAAAAATTACAGAAGCATGACAACATGGGAACAGGATCAATCCAACAACCAAGGAAAAGAAGAAAACAACCAGGTTAAAGACACTCTTACTAAGGAGAACCAACTCACACAAGAGGGTGGAGGTAATAAATCTGCCCAACAGAACTATTCAACTCATTAGATCTTAAAACAATACAAAGTAAAAATAGTATTACATGATTCATCAGTAGGTTGAACCGCATTGCCACCAACAGAACTATTCAACTCATTAGATTCGCCATCATGTGCTTGGTCTACAGAGTTGTTCTGATTATCTATCAATTGCTCAAGATAAGGTTGGGTTGCAGAGTTATCTTGATCATCACTCAGCTACTCAATATAGTGTCGCAAAGTTTCATTATGTTGTTCAATAACTAATGTGTTACGACCTCTAGTTTGCATAGTTCCTTCTCTTAAGTGAAGCCACTATCTAGCAGCATTAGGTTCAGATTAACTCAAACATATATTACATGGCGCATGAAAAATAAGAGGAAGCTTCATCTCCTTAAACTATGAAAAACACATAAATAGTGATATGTGCACACAAACAACGCTTAGCAACAAAAAAAATTCTAATTATAAGAGAAGTTGGTGTACTAGAAAAACAGTTATCCAATAATAAGAACACCATATCATATGACAATCCAAGAGCTATAATCAATAAAATATAAGCAAAGACAAGCACAGAGAATGCACTTCAACGTTCAAAAATCAACCAATTCAGACATGGAAAATTCATAGTTGACTAACATCCATATTCTATAAAATGTTTTAAATCTAAAGCAAGAAAGATATATTATTGAAATTTTAATCAAAAAAATCCATAGAAGTTCTTCAATAAACAAATCCATAGATAAAATATCCATCCTATTAGTACATAGGGTGCAATACAGGATATGGTCGTCAACATGTTTGGTATCTTTTAATGAAGTCCTAAAGGTAATCAATGCCTTCAGTTGTCAACGAAAAATCAAGATTTTTAGGCGCCCTGTTTATAGCAGATAATGTTTATGGAAGCATGTTATCAAATTTCAAGCATTTGCGATTTTTGTGTGTATTAAGTTTCCATGGTGTTGGCATTGTTTAGGTTCCCTCATAAATAAGAAAGCTAATACATTTAAGTATATCTTAACCTATTGACATTACAATATTTAACACAGAAAGAAGAAAGGATCATCATCGAACAAAGCTAGCTAGCTGTAAATATCGATACTTCCAGCAATTTGAAAAGTGTGGGTGTAGCTAACTAGTTTCTGCTCAGAAGTTCATATAATTTCATTTCTCTATATTGAAAAAGAGATTTTCTCAATGCTCATCAGTGTGAAGATGCGAACAAGAATACCGATCACCTGTTTTACGTATGCCTCTATGGTTTGGGGTAAAATCTTGTGTTGGCAAGTAATTACTAGGGGGAATATGCCTTGGACAGAAGAGCTAAATTGGGTTGTTCCGTATGTGAAAGGGAAGACTGTGAATGCAGAAATATATAGAATGTAATTGGCATGCAACTCAAATATACAAAATGATTCCAACATGTATTTTTTGGTGTCTATGGACAGAAAGGAATCGTCGGTGTTTTGATGGAATTTTAACTCCTAACCATTCACTCAAAGATAAATGTTTGTTCAGTCTGTTTTGTTGGTCCAACCAGTCTTATGTGAATAGTTCTACTGCTTTCTTAATTTTTTTTAGCTCTTTAACTCTAGACCAGACATAGTCATGTTAAAGTCTCCTCTAGATTTTTTGAATTTGTGGTTGACTCCCGTGTCTTAAATGCTATCGTGTAATGGAGCTAGCATATCTACTTTTGTACTCTTTGCATCTTCTTGATGCCGGTAATGAAACAATTTACTTTATAAAAAAAGGGCCTTGACAGAGAGTAGCAGATGCAGTTACTGGTTTTAAGTTGTCACCATTTGTTTGAGTGATCTTGTGAAATGTGAACTATTGATTGATGTTGTAAGCTAATATCAATGATCCAAGTGAATGTAACTAATATATTGAATGAGCAGTGTATTCTAAACATACCGCTATTTAAATGAGCAAGCATGCAATAGGTTGTTGTAAATGCAATGTCAACAGATCTGTCTACATGATTTTTTTCTATTTGTACTTTAATTAATTATTTCTTCCCTTATTATACTATCCTTATGGGTAATAGGTGATGTACTTCCATTGATTTTTGTTTCAGAATACATTATTTCTTGTGGGATCTTGCTGTCATTGTACCGTTACTGTAATCAGACTCATGAAGGTATGGCATCATCACTTGACGTGAAGGTATCTATGCTATCAGAATTGTATGATTGCAGTTAGTTTTCCTTCTGTGAACTAGGAATGTGTTGCTTGTTCTACACTCTGATACTTATTCTTATGGGAATTTTGTTGCTTGTGCTACACACTGGTACTTATTATTCTGGTATCTTTTAGGAAAAAAAGAAAATAAAGTACAGATGTGAAACACATTATCAAGGATATGGGAACAAATTAATTATACATGTCCACCTATAGGTATTATAGAAAACTTCATATCCTCCTTCAAATAACTTACTTTACTGTTGAGAACTTGAATAGCTTACTCTTTATTCCAGGAATAAAAAACCTCATTCTTCCCTTTAGTCAAAAGCTCCAAATGCGTTTCAGGGAGGAAAACTGAAGGACAGGTACTAGTCAAGCAAATCATACAAGAGATACATGGGCGAGGCTCAATGCAGAATAGACTACGTAGTCGTTTGGCTTGTTTGAACTGCTATCCTTAATCAATAGTTGAATAACTAGTCGAGAGATGTTTAGAAGGACAGTAGTTAGCAGATTTGGGGGATGTCCAATTACTGCTAGTTTATCTGATTTTTAATAATCACTTGGTAAATAAAATCTCAACTTACCCAAAAAAATAATTCCAAGCATTCCATTCTAGGCGATAAGAAAAAAGGAGCAAGTACACTAGGTCTGGGACTGAATAACGACAATTCTGTAAGCCACACGTCCAAACACTAAAGGCATACTCAAAAACATAAAAAGAAGTACTTATAGAGGTTTTTAACATAATTCAATTTGGAGAGCTTGTTTATGAATTTTATTGTGATTATTCTAGTGTGTTGTATCAGTCTCCTCGAAGGTTCATTCTGCTAGAATAATCTGAAATCCACTCGCCTTAATATATTAACAACCACACGCCTTAGTATAACAGCCAGACACCTTAATCGATTAACAGAGGAATCGATTCAAGATAGTAGCCGTAAGAAATCACAAACACAAAAACTATACTTTTAGGAATCTCAAATCACTTGGAAATCACATTTAATACCTAAATATTGATCAGCTCATCAAGTGGATTTTCTGTTTTTCTTCTAGTTAATGCGTAAATATAATGAACATAATAGAAAATAAACTATAGGGTTAAATTCTCAACGACAGAGCAATATAAACATGATAGAAACAGAGGAGAGGAGCGACCAACCAACCTTAGAGTTTCGTTGTTCTTGGACGTAGTTGCTGCAATTGAATTATCGTTGCTGGAATGTCACACCCCAAACTCAAGGGCGCAACTGGCTCCTAATGCCAAAACTCAGGCCCGAGCCGACCCTACTGAACCATTTTCTACTAGCGCATGGCAGCCACACACAATCAAGAAATCAAACAAGTATATCTCGGCTTAAAATTAAGCCATCAGCCGACAAGGCCCTTGCCAACTGATCTATAAAAGAAACAGCTACTCCCAGGAGATCATATAAATAAATAGCCAACTAGCACAGAAGTCCTGATTGGGCCGTCGAGGCCACCATGATATCTATACCAAAACTAAAAGCAGGTATATATCAATA
>JAJOOS010032074.1:0-18483 GCA_029582725.1 Solanum chiquidenum
AAACTATCTTTTATTAATCATGAATACAAATAAATAATAAAGGAGAAGAAAGAATAAACCACAATTCTCCGGCCTCCACGGCGGCTCTTCCAAAGTTCCTAAGCTAGAAGAAAATTTATAGTGTCTTGTATCTTGGTTCTTCGCTCTCCTCTCAATGATCCCCCAAAATAATTATTTCTATGGACTATTTATAGAGATAGAAAACCCTAAATAAAATAATTGAGTCCAAATTAAATTAGGAATCCAAAACCAAAAGGAATTGGATTCCTTTTCTTTTTTTTCCGCCGCGTGAGCAATCTGCCGCCTCAATATATTTTTGTATCACACTTACTGCAACGTGGCAACAGCAAGCAGCAAGTTTGAATGTCCTCAATTGCAGCCGATTTTTCCATATATAAAAATATATTATTTTATTCACTTTAATCCATTAAGCTGCTTGCTTGATTTCCTTCTTCAACTTTTCATCTTTAATTCGTTTTAGCTCCAAACTTCTTCATTTTTCCATCAATTTAATCCTACAAATAAAATACACAATTTAGGGCAATCCATAAAATTTATGCTCAGAAAGGACAAATATAATTAATAAATATAAGGCAAATAATGATTAAAAATATGTATTTTGACCTCACATCAGGACTCCAAAGCACGACTAAAGAGTAATGAAAAAAGTGAAAGTTCCTAAACGTCTTACAGCCTCTCATTCATAAGTGTGGCGTGCTTTTACACTTATGAACAAAGCTCTACTAGACATGATTCATGAGACATCATCCTAGAATCATTCTAAACCTTGTGCTCTGATTACCAAGTTTGTCACGACCCAAGGGTACCCCCTAGACGTAACATAGCGTACTTGACCCCGAAGGGGTCGCATACAAGCCCTTAGAATAATCATAACATTCAAGACATAGAATAATGCAGAAAATTTAAAACTTTTACAATCGAAGTTCAACTTCTTTTCATAAACGAAAATATGAATCTAGACTTGTCTCAATCACCATCTAGTACATACGAAGTACAAATAGGGTAAAAATCCCTTTACATCAATAGTAGTCTCCAAGTACAAAAGTACAATAAAACTAGAAACAATAGCATCGTGTCCTTGAACTTGAGGACTCACCAAACTTAGGGAATAGTCGACCCAAGCTTCTCTTGAAGAAAGTAGAATGTATCAACTGCCGGAACCTACACTCATAGAATGTAGAATATATGGGTTAGCACAAATAATGTACTAAGTATGGACACCATGCACAAAATCCTTAAAACATGCATAAAAAGGACATTTAGTTGAAATCATGCTTTTGCCAAATTTAAAAGCCATTATGCACATTTATGAAGAAACATAAGTCATACCAACATACAAGCAACCCAAAGCCACACTAGTGCAATACAAAGGTAAAGTCCCATAACCTCACCAAATGCTAAGTGTCACTCTTAGGCTACCAACATCATACATATCTTACTTTGCCTTATTCATAGTCAACATACATGAGTAAGGAGTTATACATATTCAAAACTTACAACAAGTGAAGTCAACCTTAACATTCATACATACCTTTCACACATAATCCATAAGTCATCATAACATAAAAGAACTTCACCATAACCTCTCTTAAGGTCTACTTGTGTAATGTGTAAGTGAAGTCCCATACCATACCCTCACTCATACTAAGTATTACCCCTTAAGAAGTCATAATTAAAGTTCATGTTCTTACCATAGTTCATATTCGTATCATATAGGGATAATAGCCTTAACCGACATAGACCATGTTAGCTACATCGAATCCAATGTTCTACCCCCACACCGAAAAGAGGTGTCCTACTTGCCTAAGGTAGCACATACATAATAGCTTTTAGGTTGATCCACTAGCTAAGACATATGTGGGCACATAGTTATGGGATAGGGGGATTGCTACTAGAAATCCGGACTTGCTAAACGTAAAAGGTTTCCATCACATGAGACAACATATATTGGGAAGCCGAACTTGCTAAATGTAAAAGCCTTCATCTCATTTTCATATCCTCTCGGTGCTAAGCATAATTCCCTTTAAAAGTTAAGTTTAGGTTCATGAAAGAATGCAATAGGAACTCAAACCAACATACATCATAATAGCTCATAGATTCATTAGTTGAGAATGCCCTTTCAACCTTAGAATCATCAACATGTGAGTAACCCTTTCACATCATTTTCATAATGTTCATGAGAATATCCTTTCATTCAACACAACAACACTACCATAGTCATATCATATCGTACATAGTCGTATCATATCATACATAATCATATCATATCATACATAGTCATGTGTAGGGGTATAAGGAAGAAGGATCTTGCATCAATACCACAATATACATAATAATTAAACACCTCCACCTTTCAAGTGGATCAACATGATCAAATACATTTGTCATCGATTCATCACTATCTAAGTGAATCATAAGTTTATATCCAATCTTCATCAACATACACAAACCCTAGTTATTGCCCTTCAAGGTTAAGAATCAAGATCAACCCTAATTGCAAGAATTACAACATTAGATAGGGAATTTCCATGACTCAATGCCATAATAAGCATAAAAATAATCAATTAACAAGTTTACAATATCAATCAAATCATACCCTAGTTCACAATTTAGGAAGAAGGGGAAATCATGGGTACAGGGGAGATTTTCATCAAAATCCAGCAATACTTAAACATTCCCATCATAAATCATCATAATCAACCAAAAAACACCATAATTAAACAATGGAAAACGTTTTGGAAGAGGTCCTATGTTGTAGATTGAAAACCCTAGGTTTGGGGAAATTGAAAACATAATTTGAAGGGGCTTCTTGGTGATAGCTACCCAAGAATAAAGAGCATCCATACCTCAATTAATAATCTCCTAGAACTTTGGGGAGGGACCTTTGGAATCCACAACCCTAGCTTCAATGGCTTCTTCTTCTTCCCTGAACTTAGAGACAGAAACATTGAGAGAAAGATGATGTTCTTGGGTTTTTTATTTTATTAAGTGGGAGTAACTAAAAAGGAAGAATTTGACTTTAAAAATTATATATACTTGTTAGGAAATGAGTGGGAAAGTATTGGTTCAAGTTTTGGAATGACTACTTAAAAACCCCAACTTAAACTTTAAAAAGTTTCCTTCCTCACGCTGGAGCTCGCCCTTTGGCCCTCCTTGGCTCGCCAAGGGCACTAGGCAAATCGCCTAATGAGCCCTTGGGTCGCCCAAAATTCCAGTGAGCTCCCTAAATGTACAGCTCACTAACGATGGGGTGGTCCATTGAGTGAATCGCCAACCCAATTGGTGACCCACGACCTATCTCGCCCACTTTTCCAGAACATAGGTCAACTGAAGGTTGTCCACTAGGCGAGGAGATCCCATTTGGCTCATGGCCAAGCCAGATGGGTAATGCTAATGCCCATCGCCGAATGGACCAAAGGTATGTTTTATTTTCCTTCATTTTTCTTAGGTAGTTTAAGGTCCTTGATTTCATCCTAGATGCTTACCTCCTCCCTTTTGATCTTAGTTTAGTCTAAATATCTCTGTAGAGTTACACAAAACCTCACGCTTAGGCTTTAGGTTAACCTACCATTTTCCCGGGTGTTACAGTACCCATGGGGTATGCCATGCTTGGAATTTTCCAGGTCATAACTCTATCATTTGCTCGAGCATAATCCCAGGAAGACTGATAGCTTCAAATTTATCCAATTGTTCCATGAGAAACAGATTGGCTACAGATACCAGTCCTCTTTTCACTTCTGGGCACGACCACTTTATTCACAAACTCAAAGAACAACTGGTACTTTCCTCTGAGAAACTTTTTAGGAAGACCTGCACACTTCATATCCTCATGCTTTGTGGCCCTTTTAACAAAATCAAAAGAAGGCTTACTCCTTTCAACGAACCTGATCCCTTAAGAGGGAACTCCCAGTATAATTGCAAAGCTTTCTTCAGTTAGGGAAATCTTCACCTCGTGCACAGTGGCCTGCATGACTCCATCATCAAGGAGTTACATTTTGTAATAGAACTCACGCACTTTTGGCTCATGTAAATATGGTGCTGGACATTCAAACAGATGCTCCCAACTTTGTAGGGAGATAGAGTCATAAAGCGTGCATATACCAGGTTTTATGAGTATGTAAGTATCAAACACCCTTCCATTTAGAACTTTTTGTTTCTCAAGTTCAGCAACACGTTCATCTCTTGTCATGGCCTTTCCTTCAACTGGTTTTTGTGCAGTTGGACCTGGTCCTTTTACATACTTTGATTTTGAGACAACCTTTGTAGTACCTTTGGCCCTTTTTGCAGGTCATTTTTTCCCAGATTTAGGATCTCCCTTAGTCTTAATTCTTTGTTCCTCCGCCTGCTTCCTCTGTTTCACCACTACTTTAACAATATCCTCAAACTCTATTTCGGTTGAACCTATCTCTTGAGGCAATGAAATTGGATATTTAGTAGGCACACTGTGAAGTCGTATTTGCCTTTGATTTCTTATGCTTTGTGCCTCATTCGCTGCGAGAGCATCCCCAAGAAATTTTTGGATTGTACCTCTCGTTACATATCTCTTGTTGTATCCCTTGTTAGGGGATTAAACTATCTTTCCCTTTCCTTTTCTCTTCCTTTTCTTCTCTGACTTAGTAGGCTCTTCCTCAATTCTTACTTCAGGAGCAACTTGAGTTTCTCCAAACTCTGGTGGACACATATTTGAAGCATTTGCTCCTCGAACCCCTCTTCTAGACCAAAAAAGAGGAACTTCTTCATCCTATTCTTCACTGTTAACGCCCATGGTTTCAAGGGTTTGGTCAAACATAGGATGAACACTATGAGGGACCTGTTCCGGCACTCCTCTTCCAGAAGAGGGGTCTAAATATCTCCTCAGAGAGATGTAAGACTTTGCACTGCCACTAGTTCATCTGCAACAGCCAGTATGTTAGACTATGTTCCTTTGCCCTCAGGCAAATCCCTTGGAACAACCTTTCAGACATAGTAGATGAGACTGGACCTAGTTGAGACACAACTTCCAAATCTTCAATGGGTGTCTTAGTGACAGGTTTGACAATCGACTGGGCCTCAAAATTTTGAGAATCCTTCCCTAATAGAACTAATGTTGGAGAACAAGGCAATTTTTCCACAAGGTTGAGTACAAGAGACTCCAACACTTCAGTGTTGGGTGTGATAGATTCACCAGTTTTACCAACCCCACACAGTGGAGTAGATGGAGAACCCTCACAAGGAAGAATTGAGAAATTGAATGAACTTGGGTTTTCAATTTCTTGGGACAGATGAGATTTTGGGGTAGAAGTAGGGTTTGACATTTTTCCAAGAAAAATGAGAGGAACAGTTTGAGAACCAGGGAGAAATTTCGAAGAAAAATTATAGGATTTGATTTGTTTGAAAGCAAACAATAGCATGTATTTAAGCTTGGTATCATGTCCCTGAATAGTAGCGACCTTCTGTTTTTAAACTGAAAAGACGTAGAGATGGGGAGATAAAATGTGGCAGTGACTGTTGATAGAAAACTGGGTAGTACAAATGATACTAACCTTTAAAGGGACCAGGTCCCTTGCTATAGATAGCCCTGCCTGTTATGGTTAGATCTTCCCTATATCTAATATGTCATGAGTGTGTACCTGCAGTAAGGTACCAGGTGTGAATTCACAAACAACAAGCAATACAACAAGTATAAATGCATGCCTTCCTCAGCATAATCAAATAAGAGGCTTTATGCAAATTTGTTGTGAAATCAGTTCAGCTTGTGCATTCCCAGACTCACTCTATTCTTGACAAAGTGCTCTTTGCTTAGTGCCTTGGTGAAGATGTCACATACTTGGTCCTCCGTCTTGTAGTATCTCATCACCACATGTTCCTTGTCAACATTGTCCTTCAGAAAGTGATGCCTAACATCTATGTGCTTGGTCCTCTTATGTTGGACAGTATTCTTGGCCATGGTCATTGCACTTGTGTCGTCGCATACGAGAGTAACGGTATCTGTGAGGATAACAAAATCTTCGAGCTATTGCTTGATCCACAAGAGTTTAGCCCAACACGAAGCAACAACTACATACTTAGCTTCAGCAGTTGACAAAGCCACTGAGTTTTGCTTCTTAGTTCCCCATGAGATCAGTGATGACCTAATAAAATGAGTCATGCTTGAGGTGCTTTTCCTGCCAACAAGAAAACCTGCATAATCAGCATTAACATATCCAATTAAGTCAAAGGAATCCCCAGAAGGATAGTATAGGAGCAGGTTTTGTGTTCCCTTCAAGTATCTCAAGATCCTCTTAGCTGCCTTCATGTGTGATTGTTTCGGAGCTGCTTGAAACCTAGCACACATCCCCACACAGAAGACTATGTTTGGCCTGCTTGCACTAAGATAGAGGAGTGAACCAATGATTCTTTTATACATGGTTTGATTCACATCAGTGCCTACTTCATCCTTATAAATTTTGACATTTTTGCTCATTAGAGTATCAAGTATTTTTGCCTCCTGCATGTTGAACTTCTTGAGGAGTTCTTTGATGTACTTCTCTTGACATATTGATGTGCCCTGAAGGGACTGTTTGATTTGCAAACCCAAGAAAAAGGTGAGCTCCCCCATGATGCTCATTTCAAATTCACTGCTCATTAGGGCTGCAAACTCTTTGCATAGAGGATCTGAAGTAGCTCCAAATATAATGTCATGTACATATACTTGCACTATCAGAAGTTCTTTTCCTCTAGACTTCAAGAACAAGGTGTTGTCAATTTTTCCTTGTTTGAAGCCATTTCCAAGAAGAAACTTTGACAGTCGCTCAACCATGCTCTAGGTTCTTGCTTCCGACCATACAAAGCTTTGTCTAACTTCAACACATGGTTAGGTAGGTCAACATCTTCAAATCTTGGAGGTTTCTTTATACATAAACCTCCTCTTTCAAGTACCCATTCAGGAAGGCACTTTTAGCATCTATTTGAAACAGCTTTAACTCCATGTAGGTAGCAAAGGCTATTAGAATTTTGATGGCTTCCATCTTTGCTACAGGTACAAAGGTCTCATCATAGTCAATTCCTTCTTCTTGATTGTACCCCTGTACCACTAGTCTTGCCTTGTTTCTTGTGATAGTTCCATATTCATCCAACTTGTTTCTGAACACCCATCTGGTCCCAATAATGGTTCTGTTGAGAGGTCTGGGGACTAGGTGCCATACTTTGATTCTTTCGAACTGATGATGCTCTTCCTGCATTGAATTCACCCAGTCAGCATCATTTAAGGCTTCCTTGATATTACTGGGTTCAATTGTGGAGATGAAAGCTGAAAAGGCAACTGGATTTCTTGTTTTAGATCTAGTTTATATTCCAGATTCAAGGGGAGATACAAGATTGTCCATAGGATGGGAGGATTAATGTTTCCATCCAGACTTTCTTATGATCTCCTCATCATGATCAGTAGCTGATTCACCCCCTTCAGGTCCTTTATTGTGAGAATCTCCTTCCTGATCAGCTTTAGACGGACCAGGTTCTTCTGTGGGTTCTACACTGCTTTCTTCATTTGAATCCTTTTTAGCTACAGGGTCTTGAATCAAGCTATCTCTTTGAATTTTCATCAGTTTCTCAAGTTCAAGATGTTCAGTATGTTCAGCATTGCTCAGATCACCAGATTCATCAAATATCACATGCACACTTTTTTCCACACACAGAGTTATTTTATTATAGACTCTGCATGCTTTGTTGGTTGAGGAATAACCCACAAAACCCCTTCATCACTCCTTGAATCAAACTAGCCAAGGTCATCCTTTCCATTGTTCAACACAAAGCACTTACAACCAAAGGCCTTTAGGTGACTTGGTGATGGTCTTCTTCCATTCAGTAGTTCATAAAGAGTCTTCTTGAGCACTGACCTGATGAGGTATTTGTTTGTGACATAGCAAGCTGTGTTTATTGCTTCTACCCAGAAATTTATTGCAAGTCCTGAGTCAGTGAGCATGGTTCTGGCAATGTCCACCAAGGTCCTATACTTCCTTTTTACAACCCTATTTTGTTGAGGGGTTGTGGGAGCAGAAAAGTTGTGATGAAACTCATGGTCAGCACAAAAGCCTTCTGTTTAGGCATTTTTTAACTCTGTACCATGATCTGATATGATGCTTGCAATCTTGTAATTTACCTTCAGCTGAATTGCCTTTGCAAAAATGATTAGTACCCCAATTGTCTCCTCTTTAGTTTGCAAATATATGTTCCAGGTGAATCTGGTGAAGTCATCAATGATCACTAAGATGTACTTCTCTGCTCTAAACTCTTACAGGTCCACACAAGTCCATGTGGAGAAGATCTTGTGGTCTGGTTGTACAGACACCTTTCTTTAGTTTGAAGGATGATCTCATTTTCTTCCCCCTCACACAAGCATCATAGACTTTGTTGTCAGAGAGCTTCGGCTTAGGCAGTCCATGGACCAGGTCCCCTGCAACTAGTTTGTTCAGCAAGGATGAGCTCACGTGTCCCAGTCTTCTGTGCCGCAGATTTACATTTTCAGATTGATCACTCAGACATGTGAGACTATCCCCTTCTATGGAGTTAAGATCTGCAACATACATATTTTTAACCCTTCTGGTTGACATAACAACTTTGTTAGTAACACAGTTTGTAACTATGCATCGATCTGACACAAATTTCACTTCATTTCCTTTATCACAGATTGAGACACACTTAGCAAGTTATACTTCAAACCATTCACATAGTGTACATTGTCTATGGAATGCTCCACTGATCTTTCGATTTTCCCAACACCAAGAATGAATCCCTTTTTGCCATCTCCAAATGACACACCACCACTTTGGTGTGCTTCCAAAGAGAGGAAGTTTTGAGTGTCTCCAGTCAAATACTTTGAGCAACCACTGTCCATGTACCAACATTGATTGTTTCCTCTCTTCTATAAAAGAATTACTTGTTAGATTTAGGAACCCACTTGAGATGTAGTTCCTAAAAGCTATCAAAAGGTTTGATGAGAAACCTTCCAGTCCAAGGGGGCAGCGTGTTCTTGCTAAAGTGATGCCTAGGACCAGGTACCTTCTTCTTTTCTACCTTCCCCTTTTCTGATTTAAAGAAGTTCTCTTGATTTTTTTTTACCCTTTTCAGGGACTCACAATTTCTTTTCAAGTGACCATTTCTTCCACAGTGGGTGCACAATAGATTATCTGAGACTAAAACATACTTGCCGTGAGGGTTGTAGAGAGGTTCTATCTTTCTACATCGAAGGCCTTTTCTGACTGTTGAATTTCTGATTTGTTAAGTTTGAAAGAATCTTAGATGAGTCGTCTATTTCCGAGAGTGACTTAACTCTTCTTTGACTTGACTTAGATCCTTTACTCGTTGTGAATTTATCTCAAGAGAGGCAACTAGATTGGACTCAGATACTTTCAGACTTTCCTATAACTCAAGCTCAAAACTACTGAGTTTTCTTTTTCCACCCTCAGAGGTACCATGTTCCTCTTCAAGTTGACAACTCTCAATATCCAGAATACTCACCCTAACACTCATTTCAGACATTTGAGAAATAAGGGAAATTTTTTAATCTTCACATAGACTCAGTTTTTCACTCAACATTATATTTTCATTTGTTATTTCATCTACAGAGTCAATCGGCACAACAATAAGTTTTCTCAGTCTATTAATTGAAAAAGTGTCTAAATCACTTTTGAGATAAAAAAGAGTAAACTCATCCTTGTCCTCTTCATCATTATATTTTTCCATCAATGAGAATATGGAGTTGAAAACAGTTTCATCATCATTGACGACCATCATCGAGACATCTTCATGATTTTCTTCCTCCTCAGAGTCGCTAGAGGCATTTCCCCATATTGCAAAGGCTTTCTTCACAACTTAATCTACATTGACCTTTATTTTAGCATGGTTAGGGACCTGGTCCCTTCGCCGTGGTTTGAAGTCCTGAACTTCATGCTTTTGTCTCTGACAATCTCTCATGAAGTGGTCAGGCTTTCAAAATTTGTGGCAGAGGTCATTAGTATTCGCCGTTCTGCTGGTAGTCCCCTTCTTCTGAAATCCTCCATGCTTTTTGACTATCTTCTAGAATCTTCTAGTTGGATAAGCCATCTCATTCTCATCTTCATACCCATCATTTTGGTAGATCTTTACTGCCAGTGATTTCTCCTTCTTTCCTTCCTTTACAGATGAACCCTGCTACTTGTTTAGCTCTTAGGTTTGCAGGTTTCGATTAGATCATCCATAGTGAGAACCTTCAAATCTCTAGCCTCGGTGATGGCATTCACTTCGCTTTCCCATGACTTAGAAAGGACTCTAAGATTTTTTTGAACTTGTTTGCTTGGGTGAATGGGCTCACCAAGACATCTTAGTTCATTTGTGATAGAGATAAACCTTGTATGCATCTCATGGATGGTTTCTCCTTCCTTCACGCTAAAATTCTCATATTAAGTCGTCATCATGTCTACCTTTGACTCCTTGACCTGAGTTGTTCCTTCGTGGATGTTTTGAGGCAGTCCCAGATTTCTTTTGCAGTTTCACAGGCAGAAATCATGTTGTATTTATGTGGACCAATCCCACAGACTAGCAGCTTTTTGGCCTTGTAGTTTTTTTTATCTTTCTCCTGTCTGCTTCTTCGTATTCCCTTCTTGTCTTTGGAATTACTCTAGTCATCTCTCCTTCCTTCACATCCTTGGTGGGAACGTAGGGTCCATCAAGTATCACATCCCACAACTCAGTGTCTTCTGCCATAATGTAATCATGCATCTGTGTCTTCCACCATCTATAGTATTGTTCGTTGAATCGAGGAGGACGAGTGGTGGATTGACCTTCTTCCAGGTTTGGTGGAGCAGCCATTTCTTCAGGATCTTTCTTCTCTTGGTGTTAACTAGATAGAGAAGTCAGCGCTCTGATACTAATTGATGGAATGTATGCGTCCACTAACGATCACAGGACCAGGTCCTTAGTACAGTTTAAGTATTGAAAGTAAACAACTGCAAGTAAATAAAGACACACGATTTTATGTGGAAACCTCCTTGCTGAAGGGAGTAAAACCACGACCTGTCACATAGGATTATCAACTATTTTCACTAATCACCAAGCAAGAATGAAACACAAACTTCAACTTACAACAATGAGATTAACCTCCTAATCTCAACCTAAGTAATAGCCCAATTACTTAAACGAGCAAAAACAATGCCCTCACTGCCCACTATATTAACTATTTCTAATCAATATAGACTTTTATCCATAAGACACAAAGTTACTCCTAACTATGCTCTTACATGACTCATACAAAGTTTTGAAACGTTTCTAACAAGAGTGAAACGAATCCTACAAGATAAGCACAAATACAAGCAATCAAAACATCAGCAGGTTCAGAAAGCAATTCTTCAGTCGATCAGGTCCCTAGCTGTTTTGTATGAAGCTTGATTTTTATGTCTTTGAATGAATGAGCAGTTAGTTGTTTGTCATTTTGATTATATCAATCCACAAAGAATTATTGACCATTTGAAAAATAACCTCGTCCATTCCTATTGGTTAAGTACGCTGGCGACTTCACTAACCACTAACAAGAAAACTTTTCCAGTTGTACAACATATTACCCTGGACGAGAATACTCTGCAGACGACCGAGTCCCTGCATTTGTGAGGATCATCAAAACATTTGAAAACCTATCATGTCTTTTTAGAAATGTATCCTTCAATCTCTTTCCCAAATAAGTCTTTCATCGTTAACCGTACCCTTAACTTCTGGATATTCATCAGCATCCTCATCGGTAATATAAGGTAATTCAACATTCCCTTCAATTTTCACTGTACTATTAATGCCAACTTCCTTCACTTCCCCTTCCCAAGAGAAAACCAAATTTAATTCTTACCCCGAAATAATTATGTATATTCATATAAGCTTCTCCTTCGAAATTTTCCATGTGAATTTTGAGGTTACCTTCGCCGTCAATTAGGGTTTTGTTGACTAAAAGGTTATAGGAAGTTTCGACACTATTCAAAGCAGTAAGTTTCAACCTAGTGCCAATTGTGAACATCGGTGCCATCAGGTTGATCTTCTAATATGATCCATCGTTTGTTTCCTTCTCCAGTATGATCTGTTCTATGGTGGCGGTGAGTTAGAGTACAACGTCGACAATATGAGCACGTGAGAGAGGAATTGATTCTGTGTTGCGAGAGTACGTGATGGACCAGTGGAATGCAGTGAGAGAAAAAGGAAGGGAGAAAAGATTAGAGAGATGAGTTTGGGGATCTAATTTGATATGAATTCATTTGGTTTAACGGGTTGGGTTCGGATTAAAAGTGGAAATCAGTTAATTTTAGTTGAAATTGAGTAATTTTAGTTGATTTGGGGGCTTTCATCCAATTGAGGGGTACGGGTGACAAATTTATAGACGACAAGGGTATAAATGACGACATAGATAACAAATGGTAAAACTGATAATTAATCGAAAGTTGAGGGATAACTTTGACGTTTTCTCTTTTAAAAACATATATAGCAGTAGAGTAATAATTAAAGTGTTGGGCGTTGGAGGTCAGAAATAAAAGGTGCAATTAGAAGCAGTTAGAAGTTGGAAGGTGATAACGTGTGGGCACATTTGTGTTTTTTGTTGAGTGGCACCAAAAAGTTCCATGGCAGCAAAACTTGTACTCTCTCCTCTCTCTGTTCCTTGGAGTTTCCAGAGTGGGAAGAAACCGCATGTATGTCTTCGAACAAGAACCAGAAGCCGCTTCACCGTTAAAGCCTATAACGATGTGCTTTTCAGTGCTGCTAGTGCTACTCCTCTACTTTATCAAGAAAACCCTTCTTCCCTCTTCTCACTTGCAGCAGCAGATGCTGGTTATTCACTGGCTAGCTACTACACTTCTCTAGGTCTCTTTGTCATCTCTGTTCCTGGTCTTTGGTCCCTTATTAAACGATCTGTTAAATCCAAGGTCATTACTATTTCTTTATTTCATTTGATTCTTTTTCTCTATTGGGTTTGGCTTGTAGTTGATGGTGAATTTTTGGATGCAGATTGTGCAGAAGACATTTGTTAAGCAAGGGATAGATGAGGGAAAGAAAGTGGCTAACCAGGTTGCTGGGGAAATTCTTTCCTTCTTCACTCGAAATAATTTCGCTGTGTTGGATAGAGGAGAGACTATAACGTTAGTAGTATCCCTTTTTATTTCTCTTACCTTATCCTCCTTTGAACAACTTTTATCTACGGAAAGGACTTATTAATATTATTAAATTGGCAGAAAATATTGTGAATTATTATTTTCATTCTTTAGCTGTAATGGATGTGAATAACTAGTGTTTGTCTTTGGCCTAAAATGGCTGCAAACTGTGTCATTGGCTGCATCAACTTGTCTTTTCTCATGTTTATTAATGAAATGTTATTTTCAGCTGAAAGTGAGATTTCTTTTCCAATCTTTGCATCTGAGGGCACTCTGTAACTTTTCTTTTTTACTTCTTTCCGGAAGCTTGTGCCTACTAATGAAGTGATGACGTTTTGAAAACCATTCATCATCACCACTGTTATTTGATTATCTTCATGTAGGTGAATGACACTGATGCTGTTTTCACCATATCATCTTCTGTTTGCCCGTAGGAGGCCTTTCTTCCAGAAAATTCAATCTAATGCTTCCGATTTACTAAAATGCTTTTTCTAGCAAGCAAAGAGGAGTTCATTCATAAAAGTGTATTTATCATGCCTTGACATGTGAGAGTGTTTTTTTGCCTCAATAGGGTAAACTTTATTAATAACAAACACCTACATAGATTGTTTCTGCCTCTCTCTCTCTATTGATATATATTAGTATAACTTTTGCATTCTGAAGGTTTGAGGGAATGATGGTTCCAAGCCGAGGACAAGCAGCATTGTTAACTTTCTGCACGTGTGTAAGCTTGGGAAGTGTTGCCCTAGTTCTTACTATAACAGTTCCAGATGTAGGCAATAATTGGTTCTGGATTACTGCCTTAAGTCCGTTAGCGTAAGTACTGCTAATAAAAGAAAAATCATCTGTCAACTCTGATTTTGAATTGCTGTTGACTGGAAACCATATTTAAATTGGGAGCAGGGGTGTATATTATTGGACTCGAGCATCCAGAAAGGAGCAGATCAAGGTGAAAATGATTGTAGCAGATGATGGAAGCTTGTCGGAAATTGTTGTTCAAGGTGATGACCAAGAAGTAGAGAAAATGCGGAAGGAGCTACAGCTGAGTGAAAAAGGCATGGTTTATGTTAAGGGCTTACTTGAAAGGTGATATAACTTGGTTTTCTTGTAAGATATATATGTCTGAAACATACTCCTCCATGATGCTTGGTGAACAACATTCTTATGTTGTAACCTGGAAAGTTCTAAGAAGCTGTAAATTAATTGAACATGCATATATTAGTCAGAAGTTCTTGTGCAATAGGGGTGAATGTGTCTACTATTTGTTTGTTACTTTCTTACTACAACCGTCTTTGACTTGATCTCCATTTTTACTTAAAAAAGCCCTAGTCACGAACCTTCTCTAAAATACATAATCTTAAGGAGAAAAGGCTGCAAAGAAAGGGGGAGAATGAAGTGCCTGTTTCATAATTAGTTTAAAAGATTGTATCTTTTGTCTGGCAGAAACACTGTGTACCAGGAAGGTATTTGTGGGATATTAAGATGAATGAGTTGTGTGCAAACAACTAAAGGTATACAATTGAGCAATGATGATAACATAACTCCTCCCAAGCCTCTGAAAATATGATAATCCATCATCAGAACATTCTCCCGTTTGCTAGAGGAGCTATATATCAGCTCCAGTAAATAGAAAATGCTAGGTTCTTCAGATGTGAACAAGGCAACCATCATCATCCAACATCAAGTACAAATAGATTCCATACTTGGCCCATGTTACTGGCACTTCAGGGTACCTCATCAGTCAGGCAGGAAATAGCTAGATTATCAAGCATCCTATTCTTCTCTTAGATGTTAATGCTACTTCCTGGGAGCCTGTAGGGGTATTGACTATTAAGATCAAGATGGTTCAAACAAGACTATTGACAGTGAGTCTTCCAAGGAATTATGCTTACAATGTATAGAAATGACAAGCTATACTATATGCACTTGAAATTTGCTCTAAAGATTCTATTCTAAAGAATGAGATACTGCATTAGTTGCAATTGTGATGTCAGTAGTTATTTTTTACTGAATCTCAACCTAAGCAGCCACAATCCTTAAATGATGCCCATGCTTGTCTTTGAAACCAAACTTGGCGTGTCCAATGTGGAAACTGTCAAAATTGCTGAAGTAGGTACATTTTGAACCCCCGTTTGGCACTTAGGCAGGGAAATCAGTTGGCTGGTCAGCAGGATGGTGAATACTACTAGTTTTAGTAACGAGTGCAGCATCATAGTAATGAAATTAAGCATGGACTTCATATTTGAACTGCTACAAATCTTTGTATTTCTCCCATGTTGCCTTCTCCCGTATTGCCCTTTCCATGGACATGAAATTGAGTTGTTGGGTACACCTGGGGACAAGAAACAGCAGTTGAAAGAAAAAGGGCTACTGTTCATGGACGTGAAGCTGATTGGGCAGCCTGCTTGGCCATGGTTTTGAAGAGTGGGACAGGGATACACATCCTCAACACTGAAGTTGAGGCCAAGATATTTGGTCTTAGATACATTCTAAGAAATACTTGGTCGAAGGCAGTCAACGCCAACAAAATTACCACCGCCATTGGAGTTGCTGGTGGAATATTGGAGTTCAACTAAGGGCATCTGGCATGGACGAGCACAATGATAATGCTCAAATGTATGCTATACAAATCAGCGTACAAGCGATCATCAATCATAAAGAACCCAATCAAATAGGTTGGGGTCGAATCCCTAAGGAGCGGTCTATGCTAGAATTCAATTAAGAAGTAAGATTCGTGATCTAATCTTTTATAGAGTCGTAGAATCAATATTTAACATAAATTTAAGTCTTAGAGATTTCAAATTAAAAATTGAGGAGAAAATAGCCAAAAGTCCCCCAAACTATTGTCAGATTCTCAACTACACACTCATACTTCATGGGTACCTACTACACCCCCTCCCCCAAACCTTTTATTTTTGATATTTTGCAACCCTTAAACGCTATCTTTTGTTATTAACCAGATATACACAGATGTTTGTATACACACGCTTAGGTGGGCCCACTTTCTTCAATTTTATTTTCCTACTTATTTCAGATTCAGTGGACCCCACTTTTTTTCTTCTTAGTTTACTCTTTTAATTAGGTTAAAATTCTCAATTTCAAACATAACTAACTACATGTCTGCTCTTCAATTGAGTTTCAACCTTTCTTCGTCTTCTACATTGTTCTTAACAAGTAATTCTCATATAACCATAAATGGTTCTCCCTCATTCTCACTTTTTTTTTTAATTTCAAAAATCAACTTTTTAAAGAATCCCTTCCGCTTAGCTCATTCTATTTGGAGAAGTACCTATAGTCATGGTGACCCACGAATGGGGTTTTTCAAGCTTACTTGTTCCGACATCCAGATAATTTGAACAATGTATAATTCTGTTAAAAATAAATAAAATCTATCTTTGAATAAATAATTGGGTCTTGAAAATTAGCATTTTCTAAATCTTCAAGGGTCAGATGTAATGGTGGAGGAGAAAAGTATTTCATGATTCTCCTTGCTGGAGGAAGGGGAAAAGAATGGGTGTACATACATTGTGGTTCAATATTTATGAGTTGAAGAGGGAAATAATTTATTTTTGGGAATTGACATGGAGAAGAAATTTCAAGCTCCATAACTAGATCTTATTTACCTTGCAATTCTATATTTATGAGTGAGGAAAATAAATTTTGAACCTTAGATATGAAATCAAAAAAAATTAGAGGTTCAAGCTTTAAAATGGAAGTTACTATGGAAGCTTTGAAATGGAAGACAACTTGCAACTAAAAGCCTTAATTTTAGGCCGATTTGGACTTATATGTGGATTCCAAAATGCTGATAATGTGTTTTAGAAACATCCTCACGCGCCTAAGGGAGGTGTATTCACCTTCTTTGACAGGTTAACGTTTAAGGGCTACAAAATATCAAAAATAAAAAGTTAAGGGAGGTAAGAAGACCCTCGTGAAGTATTGGTGTGTAGTTAAGAATCGACTAATAGGTTAAAGGGGCATTTGACTCTTTTCTTAACAATTGAGAGTTTGTTTTAACAAAATTGTTAACAAGATCAAAGGAACAAAAGTAATTGGCAAGTAAGAGAATAATTCTAGGAGTGTGCACAATTGGGTATCGATTTCGATAATGGGTAAATATGATTGCTCAACAACATCAATTCCTAATGAGTAGGCTAGATCAATCAACAATACAATAAGCATTTCTCAATCGTAAATTTCTTATCATAACAGCTTTTTCAAGCCTCACATGCATGCTATACGAACCAAACCAGTGTTTTAAAAGGCGGAGGGTGTGAGGCGAGGCGATTTACTTAGTATAGGGTGAGGCTTAGGCCTCGAGAAGTGGGGTGTAAGCCCTACGTATCTTTAAATTTTAAATTTTCAATATAGTATAATAATATAATAACACAAAATTATGTTTTAGATAATTACAAACATAATTAAGGAAACTTATAGAAAATAAAACTTCCAACATGATTATACTAGTATAAATAATCTAATATCTTAACTTTATAATACTAAAAGAATCATTATTTTTATTTTTTTAATTATACTATACAATTTACCCACCTAAAAGAAAATAATCAATAAAACTTACTACTATTATAATAAAAACATCACCCTATCATTAATAAAAAATCAAATTAGTTTCAAATAGCTAAATAAAATGTGATAATTTTGAGACATATGACAAAACTATGAAGACAATAAGTGAAAAAGTAAAATTTTGCTATGTATTTTTAAATAAAATGTTACGTACTAAATAATTACCTGCACAATGTTACCAAATAGTAAAGATACGATACTACAACTTGTTATTTGAGTTACTCACAATCTTCTTATCTCTATAGATAAAAAAGTATTAAGTATCATTCAATTATTCAAACATTACGAAGTCAACAATGTTAACTAAAGATTTTAACACATAATTTGTGTAAGAACTATTAGGCGAGCCCCGAGCGTTGGGCGTTGGACGTGCTTAGGGCGTACAATCGGGCGCTTAGGGTGTAAGTCTTACCGAACTAAGTCCCACAATTGAGGACATAAAAAGGCATTGAGGACACTTTTCGATGAACTAAAAAGTCTTAAATGAGTTCAAAATTTCCGACTCGTCAACACTCCCAACTTAAAATTTTGTTTCTCCTCAAGTAAATCAAGAGATCAATTAGTTTAACAAAGGTGTTACAAACCGTTATGTAACACCCCGTATCTGAAACAGACCAAAATGCAGATTTTGAGAAGTTGCAGGTGCAACTTACGGTCACCAACCACGGACCGTAGATCAGACCACGGTCCGTGCTGGTGGTCCGTGGTTTACCACTGCAGCCCCTCCCCAGAACTCAGTCAGAAAAATCGACTAAGTCTC
>JAJOOS010032075.1:0-16065 GCA_029582725.1 Solanum chiquidenum
ATATAAAATAAAAGTGATGTAACACCTCTTTTTTTTGCCTAAAACATTTATTGATCCTTTGTTTATTATTATTTTAATTATTTTATTTTAAAAATTCATCTTCATTCTCCGTAACTTTTATTCTTAATTAATTAATAATATATAATTCACATCAAATTACTTTAATTATTAAAAAAATATCAACTAATTAGTTTAATAAAATAAATATTTCTTTGACAAGAGTCAATCCACAAGAAAATTCCTCTTCATAAGTTTGTTCATCTTTGTGCAACAACTCCTAAAGAAGAAGTGAAAAGTTGTTCCTTAGCATCAATCCAAGGAAGATTTTTAATGTGCATCATTTAAAAAATAATAATTAATCACTAATAATTTATGCCTATGCCTCTTGATACTCTATCTTTCTCCTAAATAATTAGTATTTATTTTGTTTAGATAGATGTTATTAGAAATGTTATGAACTATATGCAAGAACAGAAACGTCGAAACAAAATGTCTACAAAATTAATTTAAAATATCATTTATTTTCATTACTTTTACATTTTAGAAATTTGATTTTCGCTGAAAAGACAATTTTCGTAAATTCATATACCACTTCTTAATATTATATGCGACTTAAAATTTAATTGGAATGTTTTTATTTGTATGATAGTCATTAATAGCTATAAATACAAATTATGAGATTTTAGTTGTTTTAACTTTATCCTTACTTAGTACTCCTAAAAGTTCTTAACCAAAAGTTCAAAAAATAATAATATCTAAATTCATTAAGTATTTCATAATTTAATTAATATGGTAACTTCCCATTCCACATGTTAACTGGTAAGTAGGGTATATTTACATTTTCAATATTCTAATTTCTTTTATTTTTTACATCTTAAAATTATATTAGATTATTTATAAAAGATTAAATAAAGTTAGAGCATATTTGGTATTACTGCTAAGAACTGCTTATTTCTAGAAACACCTTTTTAAAATGACATTTTCAAAAAGTGCTTTTGAATTTTTTTTTGCATTTGATTAATTCATTTGAAAAGTGGTTTTGATAAGCAAATTGTGTTTGACTAATCTTTTTTAAAAAGTTCCTTTGAAGAGTCAAATTACAAAAAATGACAAGTATCAATGTACTTTTTATATTAAGATTATTCTATAGAGAGAAACTATTTTAAATATTTATTAGAAAACTTTTAATTACATTTTTTCTTAATTAAATTAAAATATGTATATTCAAATTTTCAATCAACATTAGACATAAATAAATTAATTAAATATTAACATGATGACTTAAATATAATTCAAAATTTCAAGAAAAATAAATTTAAAACCCATTTTACAAATTAAACCACTATATATGAAAAATTCACCACAAAAATAAAGTAAAGTCCTTCATATTTTTAATCCTATAAAAATGTTGTTGTTACATTTAATTCTGATTCTGTAAAATAAAACGTAAAATAATATATAAAATGTAAAGTAATAATAATTGATAAACATAAATAAAATAAAAATTATTATATAAAAATAAAAATATGTTTTTTGAATGAAACTTAATCAAACTTATGAGATATGTTAATTAATTAATAAGGGATATATTTATAAATATATATGAGAGGGATATTTTAGTCTTCAAGAAAATAATTTTCTACTTTTGCTTTTAGTAAGAAGCATAAATTTTTAGTTTTTTCCCAACAGCAGAAAAACTGCTACTGCTTCCATTTAAAGCAGTTTTAAGAATTTGTCAAACGCTGATATATTTTTTTTTTAAAGTGTTTTTCACAAAAAAATACTTTTTGCCTCCCCACAGTCATGCCAAACATGCTCTTAGATTGTCTCTTAGATATATACATTACCAAATTTCTTCATCATTTTTTTTTCGATACGTTATTTAACTTAATATTATACATTAATTTGAATAAATAATTTCATATACAGTGTTAATGTCTCACATATATTTATTCAATAAAAGATATATATCTATCATCTAAAAGATCATGAAAAATATAGTAAAATCATGAAGAGGCATTTTATTATAATTATTGTCTTTCTATAAAATCATAATATTAATTAATACTAATTCATGAATTATATTTTTTTAGAATGCGGACAAGTACACAAGTGAATAAATAATTTGGGACAAATAAGATATTTTTGAATGAAAATATTGAAGTACGTATTTTCAGACAAGTAAATTGTCGTTTCTTCTTCCCTATTTTGGGCTTATATTTCTTTCTTTGATGTTAAGTTAGCTTTCTCCCTCATCTGACTTTTCTTCTTCACCATTTTCTTCCTTCCTCTTCACAGCTCCAACTACTTTGTGTTATCTTATCACAAAACAAAATTTCAGAGTCTTCCATTGATGGAGACGACGACTTCTTCAAGCGTTTCAGATTTTGACACAAACCCAAATTCCAATTCTAATTCTAGTTCATCTCCACATACTTCAAATTCAACAGCCTTTGGAGTTAATCTATCTCCTCTTCGGGTTTTCAGATACCCACTTTCTACTTTCCTTGAATATTCCGGTTTGCTCCGGGTCCGACCCGAAAACCCAGAAAACGATTTGCTCCTTCCTGATAATCCTACTCCCAACTCCTCTGAATCAACTACTTCTAGTAATGGGGAAGTTTCAATTAGGATAATTGGCTCTGGAGAGAATGATCGGGTTAGGAGTGATGATGGGTCGGTGATGGATGGTGGGGAAAGGGAGGAAGAGAGGGGTTCGAATGTGGAAGGGTCTACTTCTTCAGGGAGTGGGAATAATAGGGATTCTTCATATCAAAGGTATGATATACAACAGGTCGCAAGGTGGATTGAACAGTTTCTTCCATTTTCTTTGCTACTCTTGATTGTTTTCATCCGCCAACACTTGCAAGGTAAACCCCTTTTTCTTCTTTTAAGATTTCCCTAATTCACTTCCAAGTTCATATTTTACTATTGATTAAGAACGTCATTAGCAGTAATGAGCTAAAGCTTGTTAAATATGTAGCAAATGATAATGAACAAAACTCAAAGTGATTAATTTTTTACTTTTAATGAAAGATGTTGGTCGTTGTCTTCTCCACAAATTTGAGAAGATGTGGCAATGAACAAGCACTCTTTAATGTACACTAAAACCCTGGAGTAAGTAGGTTTCACTTAACATTTTGTTGGTGATAGATATGCTTGACATGCAGTCATATAGCAATATGTACCTCTACACTCTGCTGACTAAGATGGTACTATACACATGGAGTGAGAAGACAAATTAGCATAAGTTACCATGTGCAGACTCTTCTTTGTTATAATATTTGCATTAACATGTGAACAATTAAAATTATATGTCTAAGACTAGACTAGCTGGCAGTGATGGCGTCTGCAATTTGCTTTAGATCGAGTCCCTTGGCTAGGTCCATGAAGGACCACTCCTACTCCTTATGCATTGGTGGTTTTCTCACATCTTAGAGTCCATTAGCAATGAAAAGAAACTTGAAGATAGAACGTTGAAAATATTTTGGAAAATGTCTCAAAAGTGATAAACATGATAAATGTTTTGACTTGTTGGTTGATTCTTAGAGCTCCTTTCTACCTTATAAATGGTAAGATTAAGGAGAGTTGCGTAACTCAATCTTTTCAGCTGATACAACAACTACTATGTAATCCCAAGCAAGTTGGGATCGGCTATAAGAATCCTCAGGGAGTCAGTGTCCATGTTGTTCCATTCAAGCTCATTTCATACTAATGTTGTACAAATAAATGAAAATAGAAGTAAAAGTACCATAGCACTCTATGTTTTCTACCAGCATATAAATTCTGTTACAGGACTAAGGGACTCCAAGAAAACATGGGACCTATATTTTTAGAACCTTTTTAGCTGGTGAATCTTGGAAAATGTGGATCTCTTAAATGGTTGTTAAAGGCATTATGTTATTTTCCATGACGTGCCTACTCACCTGTTCTTTTCCTGCTATATGATTATATGTTGATGAACATTCTCCTTCCGATGTTTGATGGCATTATATGTTTTTGGTGTCTGGCAAGATTTACTGGAATTCTCAATAGTACTTTCCCCAAGGTGATGTATACTGAAGCAAGATAGGCTTTCAATTAATTTTAGGTGAAGTTCTAAGAGAAAAGGGAAGGAGTATATGATTAATATGATTAAAGCTGGTTGTTTATTAATCATTAGTTTTATTAGATGAGTCCAAAAAAATGATAAAACAATCGGCGACTTTTCAGCTTTGTCGTGGAGATTAGTGCATTATGATGCATGTTGCTGACGGTAAGCTGCTGATAGTACAAATAGACCAAGTGCCTGATAAAGATTGACGAGTACTGCATAAATTGAGCTGGCTGTCAATTGGTTCTATTTAGAAATGGATCACTTTCTGTATATTGGCGCTTACTATTCCTATTTAATTGTTAAAATTCTTTAAATATATCATGTGAACATTCTTTACAGCTGAATAAATCCTTCATTTCATTTTCTAATTATTGTTTTGCAGGTTTCTTTGTCGTAATTTGGATTACGGCCTTCATGTTCAGGTCAAATGACATTCTTCGAAAGCAGACAGCTTTAAAGGTGACATTATGCTCCATTTTCAAATGTTATTTAGTGTTGCATGTTGTGCAGCACTTTTTGTCCTTGAAGCTCGATAGAAGATTAAAAATGATTCAGAATTTGGTCATAATGAAGTATCCACATTTGCAGGGGGAGAGAAAGATCACTGTCCTTCTTGGTTATTTTCTGATGTTTATGCTTCATATTAGTGGAATCTACTGGTGGAATCGCAAAGATGATATATTTTATCCGTTACTTATGGTTCCTCCTAAGGTTATCCCACCTTTCTGGCATGCTATTTTCATCATCCTGGTAAACGGTATAGTTTTTGAAACACTTGTTGGTACTCTCTTTTTTTTAGATAAATTATGCGTTTTGGTACTCTTTGTTATGCATATATTTTTTTTTGTCACCGGCTGACTAATCTTTAGTGTCGGGAGCAGACATATTGAAAGCAGCCCGTAACAGTTATTATGTTATACACATTCTGGTCACCTTAAAGAGATCGCCAATATTTTTTATTATTTCAGGAATAAATGCACCAAAATATTGTATCAGAGTGCTTTTATGAAGTGGTAACTTATTAAGCTCGGAAATTTCTTCTAGTTCTGATTATTATTCTAGGTTCTCTCAAATTAAAAATTCACGTGCTATTTCTCTATTTTTCCTATATGCGAGTTTGGGAGATAGGAAATTCACTGTAATCATGTCATAGAGAACCTATTTCCTTCATAGCCCCCCGTCAGATAAATAAATAAAAAGAAGAAAAACCCTCAGCTTAGGGCTAGGCCCCATTGAAATGAAGGAATGTAAAAAGGAGAACAAAGAAATATATTCATGAAATTTTACCAGGAATTTCCCCTTTACAATCTTTTATCTTTAAAAAAATGATATTGATGAAATCGTAAAGAGATCCTAAACGTTGCCCCTTGACAAACTTTTACCTTTACCGAACCCTACTTCAGTGCCCATTATGCTTTATGTGTTTACCATGTAGAGGTGATTTTCTCTCTATTTATTGTTCTGATATTTCCTTCCAGTATAGATGGACGTACTCTTAGAAAAAAGGCTTAAGGTTCTATTAATAAATCTATTATCTACCTATTTATCTTTACTTTTTTGGGTACAATGCCTAAATCTAGACCTCTAATAGAAAGGAGTATTGGTCCTCACCTTCTCCTAAATGTTCTTACATCCAGATACAATGGTGCGGCAGGCAGCAATGACTTTGAAGTTGGTGCTGCTTATGGTTTACAAGAATGGCAGGGGCCACAATTTCCGCAGACAGGTATACTATGAGGTTGATGTTTAGTCTGGTGATTTATTGAACGCCTGGTGATTTATTGAATGCCTCTATATTCTTTTTGCAAAGAAAACTGAATTTTATTGGTCTGTTAGGGCCAATTGCTGACTCTGGTGGAGTATATGCTGCTCCTATACCGTGCACTATTACCAACTCCTGTCTGGTATAGGTTTTTTCTCAACAAAGATTATGGAGGCCTTTTTTCATCACTGATAACAGGATTGTACTTGACGTTTAAGCTTACATCAATCGTTGAGAAGGTAAGGTCATTGTAGAACTAATTTCTGTTGTGGACCCCCGCACCCCATGATCGTTATATACAACTTTAGCATGGTTTTCTTCTACAACACACTTAGTTTCTGGTCTGCAGGTTCGGTCATTCCTTACTGCTTTGAAGGCACTGTCGATTAAGGAAATCCATTACGGGTCACATGCCACACCTGAACAGGTATTATTTTGTCTCTGACTTGCAAAATTTCTGTTATATTTTACAATTAGAAACAGTCACATATATGATAGATCACTGCACTAATATTATAGCATATGCTCATATGAAGTGGGAGAAAAATTGATTATCCTCTTCATGGAGAATGAGAGAGTAATGTGCTGAGATTATACAGTCTCCTTGTTTTTCCTTGGTCCGATAATAAACTTCGTGTCACTTCCTTGAAGCAACTTTATTCCTGTACAGATTTGACTCTATATTTTTGGTAAGCTCAGGAGTTGAATTACCAACATTAATTTAGTGTGTCTTGTAACCTCTTTGTTTTTTACGCGCTTTGCTTTGTTTCCTATCTTTACACTACTCACCCATATTTTGCCTAGTTGATAATGTTGGTTTAACCTCTAAATGACTATTGGACCCTCTAGTTTACAAACTTATCTCATGTAAAGACAATTTGCATTCTGCACCCAAGGGTATGACCTAGTGGTCAATGAAGTGGGCTGAGCAGCAGAGACAAAACATTAGGTGATATCTTCCATCTGTTCTAGCCTTGGTGGACAGAGTTACTTGGTACTTGCTGCCGGTGGGAGATGACTGGTACCCCGTGGAATTTGTCGAGGTGCTCACAAGTGGGTCCGGACACCACGGTTATCCAAAGAAAAAAAAAAGAAGACAATTTTCATTCATAGAACTGTACCCTTTACTTGGTCTCTAGGTCAAGACAACGGAAAGTATGATTGAGACTACCAAATGCACAAGCTTTTGAGCAAACGTTAGGGTGTTTCGTGGCACCCAAGGGTGCGTCATTGTGGTCAATGAGGTGCATTGAGAACCATGAAGCTTTATGTTCAGATTCCAGCAGGGACAAAAACACTAGATGATTTTTTCCTACCTTTCCAAGCCTTGGTGAACTTAGTTAGTTGGTACTTAATACTTATGCTAGTGGGAGGTAGCAGGTGTCCCGTGGAATTAGCTGGGGTGCTCAAGCTGGCCCAGACACCATGACTATAAAAAATGTTTAGGTGTTTCGTGACAGTTAATTTCAGCTAGAAGCAATCTAAAGCGATCCCTATTTTAGTATGCTGACGGACAGATCTGTGTGACATAAAAATAGCTAATGCAAGATTAAAGTGACACTAGATTTGGAGCTATAAATGAAATAAAGATCCATTCTTATTGTGTAGCCTTAGATTTACAGGTACTTTTTCTATCAGCTACAACTGTGTCATAGAAGCTGTAAAGCTGAACTCCAGTTTTCTTAGAGTTACTTTTATGAGCAGTAAGCATGTTATAACTTTTTTTTGGCAAGGAAGAGAATTACCTAACTAGACATGTTTCCTATTCCTTAGAGCTTTCTTTTGCAGCTGTCATGTAATCCTGTCTTTCATGTTTCAACCAGGTAAATGCAGCTGGTGATCTATGTGCTATTTGCCAAGAGAAGATGAATACACCAATTTTATTGTGCTGCAAACACATCTTTTGTGAAGACTGTGTTTCAGAATGGTTAGTATTTCTATTGCACTTTGTTGCATGAGTTCCTCTATTTGATGTGTCAAAATAGAAGTGGAAACTTCTTGTTGAATTTGAACAAACAATGTACTAGAGGAACTTCTTACATAGGAGTCGGAAGTTTTTCTGATGAAGACATAGGAGTCTGAAGTTACCTACAATATAGTAGGTAACCATTTTCTATGCCTAACATTGAAGGTAAATATATTCTTAATTAAATACAGATTACCCTATGTATCCCTACAAAACATTCTGTAGTATTTTCTCTTTCAAATAAGTGAATCACATGTATATATTTGGACACACTCTTCTATCTTCCGTTGTTCGATGTAAGCTTCTCTCTCCAACGATCCATGTCTCTACTCTGAGACAACTGTCCAGTTGTTGCTCCTCTCTCAGACAACCCTTTAGGAGTGGCTCCTATCATTCAAGCACCGCTCTCCTCTGCAACAAGCCAACAACTGGCTATCCTCCTTTCTCCGGTGGTACCCAGCCATTCCTCTCTCCAACAATCAGTCCTCTCTTAGGCAGCAGGCACTGCTAATCTAATTGGCGACCTTTCTGGTGTCACTCCTCTCTCCTACGTCCGTTTAGGCATTATTTCTCTCTTGGCCAGCCAACCACTCATCTCCCCAATGATTGGACATCCTTCTCTCTAGGGAACAGGTGCCTTTCTCCCTGTGGCAACCGCTGTCCCATTAAAAAGCTTGGATCTTTTTATACTTAAAATCATCATGCGTAGAGGATAATATCTATCTAATATAAGGCATAACATAAGATATTATCATATCTACAATTTCTTATAAATCCTTACAATAATTATAGAGATTGGTACCAGGGTAGACAACGGTCCTGGGTTTAAGTTTCAGTGTCGATCACCCAATTAAAAAGAGTTCAGACCGCATGTGAAGAGCGTGTAGAAAATGTACTAGCATCTTCTTTCTGATAGTTCAAACTTTTTCAATGAGGTGCCCACCTGATTGAACAAAATTCATGTATTATTATATGTTTTTTTTGTGGTCAACATTCGTTACCAAGTTCTTTATTAGCATTTTGCTTCTAATAAAATCTCATAAGTGCACTAAACTGTGATGGGCATTTATGTCAATCCTGGCACATCTTGCTGGTGAAGGCAATAGTTAGCCATTAAACCAAGGCATGCCAACTGTTTCATACACCATACCACCTTCCAATCATCAACAATCTGAATGTTGTAACAAGAGTGAAATTATTTCAGTATACGACATTTGTATTTAATGTATGTATCATCTCGCGGACAAAGTTGGAAAAGAGAAAGCATATAATCGGTGGATGTCTAGATCATTTTACTTTTTGTGCTATTACTTGGAAATAAAAATTGCAGTAAAGAAGTTTGATGTGATATTTACATATCAGTCTGAGAGGGGAAGCGAGTTGGAATTCCAAATAATCCTGCTCACTACCTGAATAGTCAATTGGGTGACACTTTTCCAAATAAATAAATGATCCATTGGGAAATATGCTTCTTGTTGCTACTGCTTTTATTGCCGATCAGGGAGTAACGTACGTGCATTTTCTTTATTTCCTTATAAGTTGGTTGCTCTTCCTATTTGGACTGAATCTTTTTGTTGTGTTTCCTCTGCCAATGTGATTAGTTTTTCGTCAGTAAAGTGTTCCTTTTGTTCCATGATCAGTTTTAAGAATATAGTGGTGAAAGAAATAAACTTAGAAAATAGGTCTTCTCATTGTTGTGTTTCCTACTAAAATGATCTATCAACTTTCCCATGATTTTGTTTTTGGTCCATTCATATTGCCATTGGCAAATCTAGTCCAACTTAGCAAACACTTGAGCTCAAGAAAAACCAGAGAGGAAAAGGAGAGAACACCTGTGTTCGCACAGGTTATTTATGTAGTACAAACTGTTTAATGTCTATTTTGTTCCCACTTTCTTTTGAGAAAGAAATATGAGCCTTTTAATCATTTGCTTCTCTGCTTTATTACCGAATGCTAAAAATGCCATATTGTCTATACTTGTGCTAACAGTTAGTGTTCTCTAATTAATAAGTTTCAGGTTTGAAAGAGAGAGAACTTGTCCTTTGTGTAGAGCCTTGGTCAGACCTGCTGATCTAAGATCTTTTGGAGATGGATCAACTAGCCTTTTATTCCAGTTATTCTAATATTGACACCTCTGTTGCCATTTTGAAAGAAAGAAATGTCCATGTTACAACAAGCGAATGTCTTCCTCTGCTAGTAGCATTTCTCCTCAACTTGGTCAGTTACCGAGTTATAACCTCACCTGATTCTGCGGGTTGCCCTGTTAAGGTTGCCTGCCATGAAGATGTTGTGTAAAAAGGAGCTTCTTTGAGGATTTAGTGGGATGAGAGGAGTTGATACAATATAAGTACATATTGTGCTTCATTTTTGTTTATACAGGGAAAAAACGTCCATGTAAAGTTAATGTAATTCACAGAATTTAACCACAATGTTTAAAATTGCTTCCTTTCAGGCCTGTACTGATCCGCATTAACATTTCAATTCGACAAAAATTAATACCCTAGTATATTCCATGTAGTCCACAGCTGCTAATAAAAATGAAGTATGTGTTGAGCCGGTATCCAATTTGTGGGTTTGCTTCTTGATTGTTTGTTTTAGCATACGCAATATTTTTCTTTTTGCATGATCGACTCCTCAAATATAAAGGTAAAATGGAAAATGTATGTATTGGTCTAAGCCAACGAGGTTCACATAGGCCAATAGACTTTTTTATTTAAAAAAACATTCAAGGTCAAAAGCAAGTTGAGGCATATTTTCAGCGTTAGAGCTGTGCGCCCTGTGTCCATTGTGAGATACAAGTGAAACTATTTCACTCTTTTACACAATCGACGATCAAGATGTTAATCGTCCCATGCATTTTCAGAACAGAGACTAAACCACTGCCTGTCAAGCGCTCATATTGCATCAACCATCGCTTCCATTAGAAAATGGGAGTTGGTAAAACTTGTACAAGGTCATAAACATCAGTACCAAGCTTGGTGCAAAGATGTGTAACCTATTGAACTGCAGGGAATACAATAGCATCTTAGGTGCCACAAAAAGCACAATCAACTGCACAAAGTACTAAAACACTAAGTATTTGTGAACAGAACACCGCCTTATAGAGAAATCCAGTGAAGCAATTATTAATATACAGTGATGATGACGCATCATTCCAAGTATTAGTACAGAATAAAGTACATTAGTATAAAAAACACGGGATAATCTAAGTACATTAGTATAAAAAATACGGGATAATCTTAACACTTTATAGAGAGCCATTATATACACATTAGTCAGCAAACACAGTTTATCAACTTGGTGTTTGTTTCCCTTCTTTTCACAATAGATAAAACATCAGATTTATTTACAAGGAAAGTACTTCTTTTGGAACAGAACTATCTCGGCCTACTTTCTGTTTTCAGAAAGCGGACATATTCCCGCTGTACCATTTCTCCTCCATTCACAGGATCGAAGCTGCACCTATAGAAACTGACAGAAGTCCAACAAGAGGTGAGATAAAGGAGAACCGGCTAGCTGAATTGGTGTAAACTTTTTAGTTCTAATGCCAAAATACCTTACACTAATGCTAAAAGGTTACTCTGAATTTGCTAACTGACGTTGCAATAGAGTAACATATTGAGCCAGAAAGATGAGTGTTCAGTACCTTCCATCAGTGCCAGCAGTTATAATGGTGTTCTGAGAACCAAACGCAGCAATGTACTGGGTACATTCTGGCAAGTGAAATTGAGCAAATGACCATTCAGAGCTAAAGTATTTTGGCAAAACTCCTGAAAAATTGTATTAAAAAGAGGAATCAAATTAGAACTGTTCCAGCAGAAATTTTGACAGTCACCTCACCACCATAGACAACAGGTAAGGTATTGTGAGAATATTGAATCAGTTTAGAAAATAAATAAATCTTTATCAAAGTTGGCAGTTAGAACAATACAGCATCATCATTACAAAATCAGTTAAAAACACTGTGGTTAATCCTATTAGTGTCATTATTGTTGTCAGGTAAAACCTGTCTGGAGACCCTAAAGATTGATTATCAGGCCACAATATACAGCCAATTGGCATTGCATGCCTAATTTCGTAATACACTCACCTTTCATGAAAGACAGTGATGAACCAGGGTTGGCTCCAGTACTTGGAGAAATAAGTGCATCAAGAGAAGCTGATGAATTCTGACACAACAACGTTGGAGTTCTAACAGCTGCATCAGCTGAAGCATCCTCCCCAACAACACGTACTCTAAGGCTGTATACATGGATAGTACCTTTGTCGCTCGAGACGACCAACCACTGAACATTTGGTGATAGAGCAATACTACAGATATCCGCTCTGTCAACTCCTCTACGCACCTAAGATAAAGCATAGGTAAGGAATAAGCACTATGCTAAAGAGAACATATCAAAATTCACAGTTAGAGTCACCATTAGCTGAAAGGACAGTGAGTATAGAAAAGGAATCACATATAAAGCATGCTTTAAATCAAAGAGGAACTAGAGGAAAACATCTCAAAATCAGTATCCAAAGAAGTGGGGGCATTAATGCCATTTTATATTTTGTAGGCGATTAGAAGTCAAAATTGTTTGTTGATTGTCTCACAAGGGTATCACAGGACCTGAAAAATTCTCAAGGGACAGATTGTCAGCAAACTAGCAGCAGAGTAAAGAGCTAAAAGCAGACCCAACTAACTGGAGATAACAACTAATTCTTAAAGCTAAGATGACTCGTAATGTCTTGTTCATTGTGCAATTCCATTTTCAATAGTCAGAAATCAGACAGAAGTATACTCGAGAAATATTACCTCCCCTAGTGAATAGATACTGTACATTTCATAGTAAAACCGCACACATACAGAAAACAGAACTTCAAATTTTACCCCTTTCTCCAATCCAATTTGACATAGTTCGATTTTTACACAACATTTAAAGAGTACTTTTACATGTGAAACAGATTTAGAAGGAAAAAATTTAGAATTTTTTGAAGTCATGAAAAGGAATTTAGATAGCAACTGGGAATTTCTGCTCTCACACTGTGAAGATAAGAAGTTTGTAGAGTTCTCATCCCTTGACCAAGTATATCTTGAACATGCCAGTAAAAATTGATAAACTGGTGACAGTTTATCACCAGTTTATACAACGTCTCCCAAACAAACTGAGGTCGATTATATGATTCCTCACTGAACATGCTTCTCCATTAAAATTCATCACATGTCATAATCATACTTCTATTATTGTTTTTAAGTGGTATATAAATCTATGATAAGACCAAAATACTCCTAGAAAAGCATCGGACCTAAATAAATGTATAACATGACTAGAACATATTCTCAACTAGCTGATATCACCTACGTAGTTTTTTTTATTTCATTGTCCTATCTTTAACTAAGTCTCCAAAAAATTGTTGGTTTTTTCAAGATAACTTTCTTTCATGTGATTTTAGCTACCTCATCCCCTTTTAGCACCTCACTGACCATGGTTTCACCTACATACAGGTGCATCAGGAGGCCGATGTAGGACCTGGCCAAACCATCTCAAGCAATCTTCTCTCATTTTATCCCCAATATGCTTACTTGCACCATCTAGCAATTATGGTTTTTTTATCTTATTTAATCTTGTATGACCGGACATTCGGGTTAGCATCCATCTCCACACTCATCTTGTGGATATGTTGCACTTTAGCGGTCTAAGATTCACCACCATATAAGATTGACCCATAATCATCTATTGCTCTAGAGAATGCCTCATATACCAACTTTTTTCCGATAACTAATTATGCGAAAATCCCCACCAAATACCCTGGGATCTTTTACCCCCACATCCACCCCTGAACTTCCTACCAAAACTCCATTTTTGACACCTCACCTATGGCCCATAGACTCCCACACAGTCCCACTAAATAACAGTTCCCGCTTTTTTTTACAAACAATAACACAATGGAATGACTCCTTCCTCACATCCCAAAATACCAATTGACTCTGCTATTTCTTAAATTTTGATTCTTGCAAACACAGAAAAATTGCACTCCACTCCACCAGACACGTCTTGATGAAGGATTTTTTACACGGATCATTCATCTCTCAACCCTCATGATACTATTTTACTCTCCACATGCAATACACTAATCCCCAACCACCCACCCCACCCCCCAAACCCCTCTTATGTCATCCCACATCACCCATATGGACCATTACTAACAGAGCATTCAAAGTTTGTTAACTCTCCAACTCTTATTGTTCCATCACCATACCTATTGACACAGGTCGTTACTTGTTTGCCCCCGTCATTATTATTTGTCAGATAACAATTCTATTACTATCTCCTCAAAGTCTCAAACCCCTCAAACAACAGATCTGAAAAAAATTCTCAAACCCATATTCTTCTTACCTGCCCTTTCTCCTTTCTCCTTTCTCCTCCCAAGCTTTTGCTTATTTCTCATTCTTGCTCCTGACTCTTCAGTTCAATCCCATATTGTGCTTAGTCCCCTTTTCGACCTTTGTACAACATTCCCTAGTAGTTGACCTAAATGCTATAGAAACAATTGTCAAATTCTTTCTTCATGTGAAAGTCATGCTGTACAAGCGACTATTCCAGCTAGGAAGCATAGGAATCTACCTAATACTGTTGTCATTGTCTTGCTAAAGACTCCTAGTTTTGAGACCCATGGGCGAAATTCCCCTCTCTCCCCTTGTGGTTTATAGACATTGATTAATGTTATTTAAAATTATCGTCTTGGTTTTTTTTTTTTGAAACTGTTAACTTTTTCTATATATGTTAGAATCCGAATCTTACAAGAGTTGTAGCAGCCCCATATTTACAAAGTACTACCTACATCTATGATAATTCTCATCTTGGTTTAATTTTGTTATAACTACAGACAAAGGTTTGTTATCAAAATATATGAATGCTTAGAGACTCAATTTAAAATTTTAAGCTTTTAAATTAACTATATACCTAACACACCTCATTACGTGTGGCCAGAATCATTTGTGATGCAGATGAGGAACAACTAAGATACCTTAGGGTCATTCTGGTGCTTTTTGAAGGTATGTCATGTGAAGGAAAGAGCCATTTATATCCCATAAACATGGTCTCTAATATGGAGCTTTTGGCCTCAGTGCTAGGAGGCGAGGTGGGAGCACTACCTGCTATCTACTTGGGGATGCCATTGGGAGCAAAATCACAGTCCAAAGAAATTTGGAATTTTGTCTTGGAGAAATGTGAGAAGAAGTTGGTCAGATGGAAAGCACAATATTTATCAAAGGGGGGCAGGCTCACTTTGATAAATGCAGTCTTGGATGCCCTTCCTACGTACATGCTAACTTTGTTCCCAATACCTGCAGGAGTAGTACAGAGATTGGATAAACTAAGAAGGGATTTTTTCTGGCAAGGAAACAAGAAAAGAAAGGGATACCATCTAGTAAAATGGAAAGTTATGATCACGGGAAAAAAACAAGGAGGATTAGGCATCAAAAATTTGAAGAACCAAAGCAAGGCTCTAAAGCTGAAATGGTTGTGGAGATATGCTCATGAACCACACTCAATGTGGAGCAAGGTGATTAAACTGAAGTACGGAGAGATGGATTCATGGGTCACCAAGGAAGCAACCAATCCCTATGGTGCAACTGTTTGGAGATCAATTAGGAACTGGTGGCCTTTCCTAAGGAATCATACTACTATAACAGTACGCAATGGTGTCAGGACACAATTCTGGAAAGATAGATGGCTTGGTAATCAAAATTTGTCAGAGATCTTCCCTGACATCTTTGACTTAGCACTACATAAAGACAGAACAGTGGCTGAAATGTGGTCTCCCCAAGGTTGGGATCTATCTCTCAGAAGGAAGTTTGTAGATTAGTTGAATTCTTTAAAAGGTTGGAATCATTTCAAGGTTTGAAGGAAGGGGAGGACTGCCTACGGTGGACAGAGCACAACAAAGGAAGATACAAAGTGAGCTCAGGTTACAAGGTCATGAACAGGGCTCCTCTAACCCTCAATTGGCCTTGGAGACAAATCTGGAAAACCAAAATTCCACTCAAGGTGGCATGCTTCACTTGGCTGCTAGCAAAAGAGGCAGTACTAACACATGAGAATCTGAGGAAACGAAACAACATTCTGGTGAAACATTGTTGTTTATGTGGGGAGGCAGCAGCCAGTTAGGCATTTGTTCTTACATTGCAAAATCACTGATCAACTGTGGAAGATTTTCATCAATCTCAGAGGCATTCAATGGACAATGCCTAGCAAGATT
>JAJOOS010032076.1:0-10276 GCA_029582725.1 Solanum chiquidenum
ATTAAGACAGTTAGCAAAAAATACTATAATAGAAATGATTAAAACAAAAACCTCACCTACCACACCACCACCTACCACACTACCACTTCTATGAATCCCCCAACTATCAGTTCCGCTACGAAAAATGGTATCAGAGTACCGGATTTCCCTAAACCTTACCCGACTCAGTTTTTATCCAAGTTTGGCCTAGGCATGAAATTTCCAAGTTATTACTTAGAAGTTTTCTGGCACAAATTCCTACCCCATAGGATTTTCCATAACAACGGGAACAGGTCATTACAAGAACTCTAGTTGTAAAGTTCCAATTTCTTAATGAGCCAGTTATATAGTGGATGAGTAGTTCAGTAGTTCCTAAGGGTCGTTTTATTTCATACCTTAATGCCAAAAAGTTAGTTTCCAAGTGGTGTATCTATCACTGAGTCTGAGTTAATGAATATAATGTTGAGACACCTATTCACTCAGTCCTACTTGTGAGTGAGTTTCCAAAGGTTTTTCCAAATGATCTTCCCGGAGTCCCTCTTGAGAGACAAATAGACTTCTGTATAGATATTCTTCCTGATACTCGACCTAGTTCTATTCCTCTGTATAGAATGGCTCAATCTGAGTTGAAAGAACTGAAAGAGTAGTTGAAAGACCTTCTTGATAAAGGTTTCATTTGACCAAGTGTTCTCTTAGGATGTGTATTGATTACCGCCAATTGAACAAGGTTACTATAAAGAATAAGTACCCTTTTCTGAGAATTGAGGATCTCTTTGATCAACTTCAGGGTGCTACTTGTTTTACTAAGATAGACCTCATATATGCCTATCATCACTTGAGAGTAAGGAAAAGTGACATCTGGAAGACAGCATTTGGGACTCGATATTGTCATTATGAGTTTCTCGTTATGTCTTTTGGCTTGACTAATGCTCCTGCATCAGTCATGGATCTTATGAATAAAATGTTTAAGCCTTATCTTGATATGTTTGTTATCATGTTTATTGATGACATTCTAATTTATTCGAGTAATGAAATGGATCATGCTAGTCATCTCAGAGTAGTTCTCCAAACTCTCAGAGATAGAGAGTTGTATGCCAAATTTTCCAAGTTTGAATTTTGGCTTGAGTTAGTGGCGTTCTTAGGCCACATTGTTTATGGTGAAGGGATTCGAGTTGACATTCAGAAGATTGAGGCAGTGCTGAACTGTCTCAGACACACATCTCCAACTGATATTAAGAGTTTCTTGGGATTGGCTGGTTATCATAGGAGGTTTGTCGAGGGGTTTTCATATATTTCATCCCTTTTGACAAAGTTGACTTAGAAGACAACAAAGTTTCAATGGTCTGAAGCTTGTGAGAAAAACTTTTAGGAATTAAAATGCAGTTGACTACTGTCTAGTGTTGAGCTTACCAGAGGGTACACAACTATGTTGTATATTGATGCAGAATGGAAAAGTTATAGCTTATGCCTCATGAAAGCTTAAGATTCATGAAAAAGAATTACCCAACTCATTATCTAGAGTGGGTTGCTGTAGTGTTTGCTTTGAAAATAAGGTGTCACTATCTCTATGGTGTTGATGTAGATGTGTTCACCGATAACAATAGTCTTCAGTATGGTTTTTCAAGAAGAAAAAGCTTAACCTCAGATAAAGGAGGTGGTTGGAGTTACTCAAGGATTATGAAATGAGTACCCTCTATCACCCATGTAAGGCTAATGTTATTGCTGATGCTTTGAGAAGTTATCTATGGGCAGTACTGCCAATGTTGAGGAGGGCAAGAAAGAATTAACAAAACATGTGCACAAATCTGCACGCTTGGGAGTCCGATTGTTGGATTCCAATGAAGGGGGAATGGTGGTGATGAATGGGGCTGAATCATCACTAGTGTGAAGTAAAAGAGAAACAAGACCAAGAGCTTGTTTTTCTTGATTTAAGGCAAATGTTAATAAGAAGAAGGTAATGGCTTTTGAGCAAGCGGGAGATGGTGTGTTGATGTATCAAGGTAGATTGTGTGTACCAAAGGTGGATGAACTTCAAGAGAAGATCATGGAGGAAGCTCATAGCTCCATATACTATATCCATCCTGGTTCCACAAAGATGTATCATGACTTGGGACAAGTTTATTGGTAGAGTAGTATGAGGAGGTGTATTGCAGAGTTTGTCGCCACGTGCCCGAATTGCCAACAAGTCAAGGTAGAGCACCAAATGCTCGGTGGTATGGCTTAGAATATACATCTTCCAGAATATAAGTGGGAGATGATCAATATGGATTTCATTATTGACTTGTCGCGATCCGTCATGCAGTATGACTAGATTTGGGTGATTGTAGATCAGATGACTAAATCAGCAGATTTCTTGCTGGTAAAGACTACTATTTCAGCAGAAGATTATGCCAGATTATATATTCAAGAGATAGTCAGACTTCATGGATTTCCGGTGTCCATTATTTCAAGTAGAGGTGCACAATTCACCGTGTAATTTTGGAAGTCTTTCCAAAAAGGTTTGAGTTCGAAGGTAAACTTGAGTACTACTTTCCATCCCAAGACTGATTGTCAAGCAAAGCGTATGATTCAGACTTTAGAGGATATGTTGAGGGCTTTTGTGATCGATTTCAAAGGTAATTGGGATGATCACTTACCTCTCATAGAGTTCACTTACAACAATAGCTATCACTCTAGCATCCAGATGGCTCATTTTGAGGCTCTTTATGGGAGGAGATGTAGATCTCCTATTGGATGGTTTGAGGTTTGTGAAGCTAGGTTGATAGGACCAGACTTAGCTCATTAAGCTATGGAGAAAGTGAAGATTATTCAAGAAAGGTTGAAAACAACGCACAGTTGTCAAAAGTCCTATATAGATGTTAGATGAAGAGACTTGGAGTTTGACATAGCTGATTGGGTTTACTTGAAGGTTTCACCCATGAAGGGTGTTATGAGGTTGGCATGAAGGGGGAAACTCAGCCCTCGATATATTGGTCCTTGCAGGATATCCAAGAGGATTGGCAATGTAGCTTATGAGTTGGAGCTACCGCTAGAGTTATCAGCAGTCCATCCGGTGTTCCACATTTATATGTTGAAAAGTGTATGGGCGATCCTCCACTTATTATAACTACTGAAAACATTGGTATTAAGGACGACCTATAATATGAGGAGGTACCCGTTGAGATACTTCTTTGCCAGGTTCGCAAGTTGAGAACCAATGAGGTAGCATCAGTCAAGGTCTTATGGAAGAATCAGTTTATTGAGGAAGCTACTTGAGAGGCTGAGGAGGATATGAAGAAGAGATACCTAAATCTCTTTCCTTCTGGAGAAATTCCAGACCAAGGTAATGACTTTTTGTGAAATACTCTTTAAATTGCTATGCTATGTTGTGTTAAATTGGATGTTGGGTGTTTGAGATGGGTGTTACATGTTTGTACCCTTATTTCTACTTAGAGTGATCTCATTCGAGGACGGGTGTTCCCAAGGTGGAGATATTGTAACACCTCGGTCTTAGAAATGACTAATTTTAGAAAGAACTAAATTGGAAATAGCTAATTGAAATTTGTGCGAGCTAGTCTTCAATTGTGAGTTTTTGGTCAAATTAAAACGAAATAACTTTCAGTACAAGATGAGTTAGGTGGCCCAAAAGATATCAAATGAAATATCTTTGAGTCCTCTTTCCAACGCCACTGAGTTTGCTAAATTTTGCATTTTCATGAGGGAGATAAACTCGTTTGAATTTAGCCTGTCCAGTTAAGGAAATTCATCTGAATTATGGAGGGGTATTTTGGTCTTTTCCTTACCCCCATTAACCTTAAGCGTGTTTTTCACCCAATTAGCGGTCAAAGCTGATTGAAATCATTTTAATCCTAAGTCTAAGGAGTTCAAGAAAGCTAGGGAAAAATTAAAGAGGAGAAAAGAGGAGTTTCAAGAAGTTCTTTAAGATTTCAGAGAAATCACCAAGAACTTAGTTCTTTCAAGGTATGTAATCTTTCATAGTGTTGGGTTTGTTCTCCCTCACGCCAATCATGTATAATTTTACCCATGAATTCATTCTTCAGGTTGATTATTGAGTTCTTCAGAAGTTCGTGACTTTAATTGTTAATTGAGGTCTTTGAAATCCTTGAGGTGATGTTTTTGCGAAATAGTTGAGTCTCTTAATTGAGTTTTGTGTGGGTTTCGCTGAATATATTCTGGGTTTGTAAAATTTTGTTAAATTTGACCATAGAACTAAAGCGGGTATGAGTTGAATCGAGTTTGGTAGAAGAAGAAATGATCGGGCAAAAAAACGTGCCCATGTCCACGTCGCGGAGGGGATACGAAGTTCACCGTCCCAAAATTTATTTTTGTGACCAGAAAAAATAAATCCTTCTCCACATCGCGCCCATGCTCTCTAATTTGTATTTTCGCTTGTTTCTTATTATCAACTATCCAAACTCCATTAATCATTAAGAGATCCTATATATCCTAATCATAATTCTTGAATCCAAATTTTCAAATTCAAGATAGAGTGAAGAGTAAAGTTTGAGGGAGTTCTTTCAAGTCATTTTGAGGAGTCTTTTGCAAACTTTTAAAATTTGTTTTAAGACTTGAGCACTTAAGTATGAAGATTAGGAGAGTTGAGTTTCATTTTTCAAAATGTATATATGGGAACTAAGGATTCCCAAGAGTAAATGCTTTACATTTAAAATGAGAAAAAACTTTGATTTCCAAATGAGTTCATAAGGAGTTTTTGAGCATAATCTCTTCTAAGAGAAACTTTTTAGTAATAATCTCAAAGTATGAGGATGAGGAAATGTTTTTAAACCTATGAGAATGAATTATATAATTGAGAGTAGTATTGAGCACCGATATGGGGAGGAGTTCAGACAACTCAGAGTTCGCATAAATCATGTATGCCAACATGGGTAAAGGGCATACTTTTTAGATGATTCCTTATTTCTTTTAAGCATAACTTAGTGGATCCATTTGGTTTAGGATGTATTGTACTCCATCAAGGTATAAGACAGTTTTGGTAGCGTGGGTGAGACACTTTATCATCACATAGCTCATAGTGATGGTTGTCGGTTAGAGAATCTCCCAAGTAAGAGTAAAAGAGTTATTATTGTATGTTTAAATAAATTGAGTTACTATCTACTTTTTAAAAAGATTCCTTTATAATGCATCTTTATTATTTCCTTTTGATGAGTTTTGGGTTTGGACTCATTCAGGGCTTTGTTTATATAGATTTGGTGTCCTCAAATGCTTAATTTGTGCCAATAACTAATGTTAAATCCTTGGTTTTCAGGTTTATGGATTGAGGAACAAAGCAAGGACACTAAAAGTCAAAACCTGAGGATCGCCAAGTGCACTCGGTGTGTTGTCGAGTGGATCATCTGACTGCCTAAAGTTCCAGTGTACCAAGCTCTGAAGAAAGAACTAGTCAGCGATGAACATGAGTAGTCGGCAGATCGTAGAGTAGTTCCGTGAAGCCAAGATAGATCGCCCAAAGATATAGACCTTGAGGATGCCGGATGCCAAGGCGAAAAGGTGATAAAAGAGGTCAAAGGGAGGCTCGCCGAGTGGTTCAGTGAGCCCAACTTATTTCGCTGATTGGCCCTTTGTGGCTTATTTTTGGCGACTATAAATTAGATTTTGAACATTGAGTTTAGTATCAAAGGAATCAGATTAATTCTTTGGACATATATTATCAATTATTATTCCAATTTTAGTCTAGAAGAATTTTCTCTGAAGTTCCTAACTAGACTTGAAGGTTTTGAGACTCAACTTAGAGATTTAACAAGTGGGTTTCGAATTTTCTTTGAATTGGGGCATTGTAAAGCTTGAATTCCTCTTACCCAGTTGATGGCTAATCGATTTGATAACGATGTTATCTTTTTATGATGTTCAGCTAAAACCTCAATTGTTGGGGTGGGATCATGTGATTATAAGCTTATTTAATTTATGGGTATTGCTAATTGTTAGTTTAAATTCTATTTAAAAGTGAGTGTAATCATTAATTATGGTTTAATTTACAAATTGTAGATGCAAATGCAGTTCTACTTTTGTGTTCTTGGCTTGCTCGACAGAGAGGTTTTACAACTACGGTTTTTTATTGATGGTTTGTGGGTATTGGATTGATCTGGGGTTTGCTCGAGAGAATAAATCCTAAACACAATCCTGCACATTTAGTTCGAGAGAGTGAATGGATTAAGATGTGGGCTACTCTTAATTTGCATGCTTGTTGATGTTCGAAAAAAATCACCTGATTCGGGGTAATTGTTCAAGAGAAAATTATCTCCCTTATAGTCTAGCCTACCTACTAATATCTAGCTATCTACTAATAGTTGCAATTACCCATATGTCTATATTTTCCGATCACATCCCAAGAATCCTTTTTATTATTGTTAATTCCTAGTGTTTGTGACTGTTTAGAGTTGATAATTTCAAAACAAAATCCCTTCATTCGACATTCGTGTCACTCCTTTACTTGATTACGTCTTTAATCGATAATTTTTATTCGTATGGCTGATTAGACTACATTCATACTTCCTAATTGAATTTAAGACACGTACCACTCCCTGTGGGATTCGACCCCAACTCATTTAGTTGGGTTTTATACTGATTTAGGATCGTTGACACCTAGAATTGGATGAGGTGTGCTTCAAACATTAAATCACTTTTATATTGAACTGAGTTGAGTATCTTTGAGTATCCTTGAGTTGAGTTGAGTTGAAATAAGGTGAGTATGTTCTTTCTTTTTATCAGTTCAAGCTTATGTCTTTGCTTTAGAGTTTGCCTTACATGCTCGTACATTTCATGTACTGACGCCATTTGCCCTGCATCTTTTATGATGTATATATAGGTAATCAGGGTCATCAACAGGTGCTCCGTTGATACCACTTGCAGTTCCAGAGTTACTTTGGTGAGCTTCTTTGCTTCAGAGGGTTCCACATTTACTTTCAGTCGTATTAGGATGTCGTGGGTCTTGTCCCAACTTCCATCATAGTTGTTAGAGGATTTATAGAGAGTAGTGTTTTGAGAAGTCTGTTTCATTTTCAATTGTTAATATTCAAGACTTGAGTTGCCTCTTTTTGCCAGTTGAATGTTTTTAATTATTCTGAGTTATTTATTCTGAGACTTTTTGACAAACCTTTACTTTCAAGTTCATATATTGTTGAGTAAGTCTACTGTTGAGTATTGAGCTAGGCGAAGGGCTCGCTTGAAGACCAACAATGGTTCTCGAGTGCCGGCCACGTCCAGGGTCAAGGCTTGGGGCGTGACACTATCATCCCTAAACCATTGGGCAAGTGGAGGAATAATATTGTAAATAAAAAACATTTTGGAAAAGACGTTAAATGCCAACCGACCGAATTGGTCAAAGAAGTTAGGAGATACCTTGTGGGCCTATCAACAACTTTTGAGATTCTTATTAAGATGTCTCATTACTAGCTATTGTTTGGAAAGTCTTTTCATTTACTGATCGAGTTAGCTCATAAGGATCTATGGGCTCAAATAGAATCTTTGGATACAAACTTTCTTAGAGATGCTGCGAAGAAAGTCCGTATGATTCAGGGTAGACTATTGACAATCTTGAGTAGACAGAATAGTTATGCACATTATAGTGTTCGAGACCTAGTGTTTATGGAGGGTGATAATGCTTGGTTCCGAGTGTCACACATGAAGGGTGTGATGAGGTTCGGAAAAAAGGGCAAGCTTAGCCCTAGATTCATTGTACCTTTTGAGATTTTGAGTTGAGTGGGAGATGTTGTCTAGAAGCTAGCCTTGCCACCTAGCTTGTCAATTGTGCATCTTGTTTTTTCACGTGTCTTTGCTTTGGAAGTATGTGCAAGATGAGTCCCATATGGTTTCTCTAAATTATGATGTATTGGAAACAAACTTGTCTGTTGAGGAGGATCCTATAGCCATCTTGGATAAGCAGGTCCGAACGGTTAGGACTAAGGTTATTGATTCAGTGAATATGCAATGAAAGCATCAATCTGTTGGTGAAGCGACTTGGGGGACATAGTTTGTCATGCGTTCCAGATGTCCTAAGCTTTTGAGGCTTCATGTACTTTCTTTTACTTTATGTTTGAGGACAAACATAGTGTTTAGTGGTGGATGATGCAATTACCCAGAAGGTCATTTTTGGAAATTTTGATAAAATTACAATTTTAGACCTCTCAAATTTTGCTATAGTCATTTTTGAATGAGTTTTGAATTTGGTTTCAAGTTTTGAGTTAAATGTTTTAGATTTTGTGAAATTTTTTATTTTGAAAAGCTAAAGTTGCTAAGAAGTGGTTTTTGATGTCTTTTGGACTTTTAAGTATCAAAAAGGAATTACATCAATTCCATTAGTCTGCGAATATAAAAATTTGTTTGAGAGAGTTGTTGGTTTCATATTGAAAGTCTTTTTGAGGATTTGAGGTCCTAAGTTGGAAAATTATGGAATTTTAGCCTTTGGATCTACTTTGATCAACATTCGGTGTTTGGATGCTCGATCGCAAATATAAGAGTTTTGTTGATTGGGGGATTATTTTAAGCCTGGGTGAGGTCTAGATTGAATTTATATATGTCACGACCCAGGGGTACCCCTAGATGTAACACGGTGTACTTGACCTCGAAGGGGTATCATACAAGCTCTTAGCATAATCATACACATAAAACCACGGAAATGATGCGGAAAATTTAAAACCTTTACAATCGAATTCAACTTCTTTTTCATAAACGAAAATAAGAGTCTAGACCTTGTCTCAATCACCATCTAGTACAATAGAGAGTACAAATAGGGTCAAAGCCCTTTACATCAATAAAGTCTCAAAAATAGAAAGTGCAATAGAACTAGAAATGAATAATGTCTTGTCCTCGAACCATGAGGACCCACCAAGCTTAGGGAATAGTCAACCCAAACTTCTCTTGAAAGAAGAAGTACGTCTCAACGATCGGAACCTACGCTCATAGTAAATGTAGAAGAAATGGGTTAGCACATAAAGTACTAACTATGGAAGCATGCATAAAATCCTTAAATTATGATCAAAAGGACATTTTAGTTGAAAAGCATGCATTTGTCAGGTTAAGAATCATTTATGCATTTTAATGTAAAATACAAGTCGTAGCATCTTCATCACATAAGTCGTCACAACACAGTAGAACCATTACCTTAGCAACCCTAAGGTGTACTTCTGCAATGTATGGTTAGCATCCCATAATACCAACCACACTAAGTATTCCTTTGATGCCACCTTAGTCATACATATCATCTTTAGACCTCATCATAGTCAATAATCATAGATAAAGAAATAGTCATGTACACTACTTAAACATAAGGAAAGTCATTCATTAGCAACAATCCATTCAACATAGATGCATACATTCATGTCTTACCATAGCATAAGGAACCATCCAATAATCCCTTTCAAAGTCTACTTGTGCAATGTAAAAGTGAAGTCCCATACCCCCACTCCTACTAAGTAAAGCTCATCAAGAAGTCATAAGTATAGTCCATGTCATATTGATTATCTTGTCATGTAGGGAAAATAGCATTAACTGACATAGACCATGTGAGCTACATAGAATCCGGTGTGGTGTAACTCCACACCGAAAGAAGGTGTCCTACTTTCCTAAGGTAGAACTAAATGTATAGCTTTTAGGTGGATCCACTAGCCAAAGACCTATGTGGGCACATAGTTATGGGATAGGGAGATTGCGTTTAGAAACCCGACCTATTGTATTGACGGGGGAGTTTCCATCTCATGAGATCATTTGTAGAAGACCCGGCCTATTGTATTGACGGGAAGACCTCTACCTCATTTTCCATATCCACTCGGTGCTAAGCATTATTTCCCAAATTATACATAGTTAGTCTTGAATTGCATTTAGATATGTGAAGGAATATCTTGCCCTTCATTCAATACAACTCATAAAATAGCTCATAGATTCAATAGGTGAGAACTAACTTTCATTCTTAGAATCTTCATTAACATGTGAGTAAACCTTTCACATTACGTTCATAGTGTTTCATGAGAATAGCCTTTCAATCAACACAACATAATTATCATTATCCTAGACAATTCATACATGGTCATGTGTAAGGGTAAGGGGAGACAAATCTTTCATCAATACCACAATTTAAACAATAGTCATAGGATCTTCCCTTTCTAAATGAATCATAAGTTCATACACAATTTTCATCAACATGCATAAACCTTCATAAATTCACCCCTCAAGAATCATGAATCATGTATCAAAATCACACCTAGAATAAATACATTAGGCATGAATAAAACAAGATTCAATAACTACAATACCATAGAAATAATTCATAGTATTCACGTTGCAT
>JAJOOS010032077.1:0-15116 GCA_029582725.1 Solanum chiquidenum
CCCCCCCCCCCCCCCCCCCGGTTCAAAAATCCTGCTGCATCACTCCGTCTGATCTATACTTCTTTCTTTCCCTGCTGATCTGTTGTAGCCTAGCTGGACCACCATAATCCCTTTAAATTTCTTCAAGTTACCCTATGCACATTTCCTGCTTCCCCTATCTCGCATGATAAAGCAAAGAGAAGAGAAAGATAAAGAATAGAAAAAAAATAGAATTGAACAACTGTACATGCATCTTATGCAGAAACAACTGATTGGACATAGTTGCATTTCAACATTCTCTTTTATGCTTACTTTGTATTTTTAAGGATGAAAATAGTGCGCACCATTGAAAAATTATTTGTATCAACTTGCACATTTAAATTCCTGTTCCTTGTCAAAATCAAGATAGCAGATGGGTAATTGAGTTATTGAAATTATTTTATACTTGTATGATGTGTTCAGGATTTTTATTATGACTTTTTAGGGACTGTGACTGTTAGATAGTCAAGCTTAGCCTGAGAGATGGATTGTGAGCTTCAATGTGACTTTTGGTGGCATTGTGATTTTCATTGAAATAATCTTCTTCTTGCCTCTACCGGATTATGATTCTGGAGGTTAGAAAAGGTGTCTTACATGTAAACTTCCCAAATTGCTTAATTGCCATTCATCTTTGCAGGATAATTCTGAAGAAGTTCAGTCTTCAAAGGGTTCCAAAGGGCCTCTCTCTGAAGGAGAACCGAGGAGTTCACAGAAGAGATTATGTTCTTGCATTATTTCAGGCAGTGTATGTGATAGTAAATGCACCCAGAAGTTTTCTCTATTCCCGTTGACAGGATTGAATTCTTCGAGAGAACAGGATTTGGTCTCCCCAAGTTCTGGTGGTGAGAGGGGATGCAATCTTCAGGATTCTGATTCCTCTGATTTGGTAAAACCGAGTCCGGAAGAAGCTGACACACTAAAAGACATATCTCTGATCCCCTCTGTAAATGCAGTTAGTACAAGTAAATCGTCTTCTAGTCTGATTACTTTTCAGCGAAGAGCCAAGCGGGACAAGGATGGAGGCCGTGCGGATGCCAAGGGCAATCTTGAAGCTGAAGATGTTGCTTGCTTATCAGTTGTAAATACTGCATGTCTTGTCCCTCCTCATGACCCTGAAAAATCAGTTGCTAAGAGTTGCTTGGTGGATCTTTCAGCAGATTTTAAGCATCCAGAGGTTAATCCTTATCCTAGACAAGCCACTTCATTGCTAGTAATGAAGAGAACTTTTGTCAGTTGATTTTTAGATGATATTAGAAAGTGTGCCATATTAACCTTATTCATAATAACTCATAAACCATCTGAAACATATCTAACCAGTTTTCGGAGACCAATGCTGATTATTCATATTCTTTTCTAATTTATTTTATAGTTATTCGTATTCCTAAACTAAAAGTGCAAAAATGGCAGAAACAAAATACAAATAGATTATGCATTTGTAGGATAGCCATAGTATTTCTCTAGACTCTTACTTTGAATACATGAGACAAATATTTATACTCATCCCATTTTTCCTTCGACTGTTACAAATATTATATTCTGTGTTTCTTGTAAGAGTTCTTAGTAATCATGAGCACGCAGATTAAAGCTAAATTTTTTATCTAGACTCTGCTGACTTCTGCAATATAAGGTATTAAATTGATGTCTAGATTTATTTTATTTTTGAGGGCACTTAGACTAATATTTCTTGTTTTTCATCTAATTTGTTTGTTTTCTTACTATGTATGTTTGGATTTGGTTTTAGGAGATATATTTTGGGATGTTCTGATAGTTTTTATTTTTTTTTATTTTTCAGAAACATAAAATCAAGAATATTTGTATAAGAAAACAAAACAACTGTGCAAAAACAAAACATTCTGTTTCTATGTCCAGACAAGGCTCAACTAAAGTATAGTTTCAAATGAATTATGTAAATTTACTTGCTTTCCTATAACTGCAGATACTAAGCCTACAGGTTCTGTAATTTGAGAGACAATTTCACTTTGCATGAGACTTTTTTTCTGCATCCTGCTTGAACTGGTTACTTGGTTTTCTCCTTTGACTTGTTAAGCTATGTGAAGGCATTGATAACTCAGTTGGTGGAACCTGCTTGCCGCTCAGTTCGTGTTTGCTGTCCTACTAAACACCTGATGTGACATGCTAATTATTTCTCTAGAAAATCATGTGACTCCAATGTTAACCAAGTTTTTATTTTGTTATAGACAACCAATGGAGGTGACAATTATCAATGTGCTTGTGCTGGATCACCTTCACAGATGATGTAAGCTTAACTATCGTCTACTCTTGCCTTATAGTGAAGCTAGGGGACAGGTTTAATGAAAGATTCTTGTCTGGAAATGTAACCTAGTTGAATATATTCAATTTTAATTCCTGGATTCTTCTTGTACAGATTGTTAGATGCTAATGAACAGCCTATCTCAGTGAAGGAAGCTCCACCAATCGACGAAGTAGCTGATCCAAATTCTGGAGTAGGTTTCTCTGGTTTGGATGACGGTGTTGCTTCAGATGCTTTCAAGGAGTCATCATTTCATAGCCCTCAGGACCCTTCTTTTGATGGTTTGTCCAGAACTGAAATGCCAATATCGTCTCCCTTAGAGGTTGCAAGTAACAGTGGTTCCCAAGCTTTAGATATATCTATACCTTGTGGTATGTATTTTTATTTTGTTTTATCCTCCTGGATTTAAGATATATGTTTTTATAGGAGCTCGTGTTCATGAATTTTATGTGTCTCAGTATGCTTCTGTTTTAAATTACCATGTTCAGATAGTGATGACAAAATGGACCGCAATAGGTCAGAACAAGCATCTGATGAACACCTCATTCCAACTGCACTGGAAGTTCAGCTGAACTCTCCTTGCTCCTTGAATGGAAATGATTCGACGCTTTTACATAGGGTGCCTTCTGGCAAAAGTTTGGAATTACTTGACAACAAGTCCGAGAAGATGACTCCAATTCATGCAGAGTTGCCTGAAGCTGGTTGCTTATCTGGAAAAGCAATGGTTGATAGTGGTGAAGGCAGTTCTTCGAAGAATGATTTACTGCAGGTATGTGCAGTGTTAAAGAAACTGCTGCTCATCTCAATCTCTACCAGTTTTCTGTGATGCTGTGCACTTTCAATTGAGTCTTTAACGTTTGATTGAGATGCATTAAATTGTTTGCTTTCAGCTTTTGTCGGAAGATAGGACCTACAACTTTTTCCCATTAGCAAGCCTGCAGGAAAATGAGAGTGCTCATGCTAATTCTAAAGAAGGAAAAACTTCCTCGTTAGAAGACAAGAGACATTGTGCGTTTACTATAGCAGAATCCTCAGATTTTCTTGGTTTGTCACTGCCAAGTCAAGCTTTAGTTTCGAGATCCTCACAGTTGGCTGACATATGGAATCAACCAAGCGAATTCATTCAAGGAGCAGCTTCTCAGTATTCTGTTGATGCATCAATGCTTCACCGACATCAAATGATCCTGGACAACATTCTTAATAGAGCAAGATCTCAAAATGGAAACAAGAGGAGATTTGCAGAAAAATTAGGGTCTCCAACCATGTGGTCAGAAGAGGAGCTAGATTCTCTTTGGATTGGTGTGAGGCGGCATGGAAGAGGTAACTGGGATGTGATGTTGAGGGATCCAAGACTGCGCTTTTTTTCCTGGAGGACACCAACAGACTTGGCGGAACGGTGGATGGAGGAACAGTCGAAACTTTTACATGGAAAATCCATTTCCCCTGTGAGACAGTTACATAAAGCTGATGTTTCATCCCATGGTATGGATGATGTTCAACTTTCACTTGGGCATGCACATTTCCAGTCAGAGGACAACATCCGGAGCCAAATACCATTTCATTTTCCAAATGTTCAAAATACTTCGCACAAATTACTTCACCTGTCTACAACAAATGTAGGGACCTTAGATTCTCTCTGTCTCGGGGGAAAACGCAAAAGAGCTAGGTTCAACCAATCCGAGAACTCTGCAGGTTTGGGTGTTGAATGTTCATTCAGTTCTCGAATTATGAAGAGAGTGTCTGAAGTAGGTAATTTGCCTCACTGGCTCAAGGAAGTGGTTGCAATCCCACCCAGGCCTCCTGGATTTGCCCCAGATTCTTCATGGTTTATCCATCCATGGATTGGTCCACCGTTTTCTGAACCTAACCGAGCTCATTGTGAATCAATGAACAGACAGAGCGACTTGTACACTACACCAAAAACTGAGCTGAATAATGGTAATGCTGATTGTGCTCATCTCCCTATGAGAGAGGGGAAGCAAAATTGTAAGACAGAAACAGATAAAAAAGTTGAGCTGATTGTCATCAATAGCGACGCCTCATCAGAGGAGACGATATCAGATGATTGTAATGTGAGGCATTAGCTTAAGTTGGGATTTCATAGTTCAACAATGGTTAAAGCTTGTATAAAAGTAGTTTAAGTATCTCAGCTATTTCTCGAGGGCGAGGTTAGCTGAATGAGGTAGTTTTTATTTTCCCAAATTCTTCTTTTAGCTATTTGCAGGTAGCTGTATGTTGTAAACTCACTTTAGTTCCTAATTAGGGATTGGATCAAAGCCAAGCAAATCCAAACTCCTTCATAAACTCAAGGCTGGTAAGCTTTCTACCTTTGCAAAATGTGATAAAAGCCCAGGCTGATAATCATAATAGTGAGAGTTTGGCATGAAGGAACACATTTTTATGATATTTGGTAAGCTAATGACTAATAATTTTTCTAGGAGTGTTAAATGTGGCCCAAATAATAGTGGTCTGTCTAACTTGCTCAGATTATTATGGATTGGATACAAAATAATGAAAAAAAATTGAGTCAAGAATGATAGTGACATGACAGATTTACTCTTTGTAGAGAGAGCTAATTAAATCAACACTTTAAACTAAAAGGTAAAGTAGGTGTACTATGCGCAGTAAAAAAGTGATTTTATGTAACGTATCTGCAATCTTTTTGACTTCTAGGATCCCTTCTTCCTACAAGACCTTCTCTATAGCCTCGAAATGTGGTTTATGACTTGTGGAAAAGGATGCCACGATAAACGAGGCAAACTATATGCGTTGTGGTGAATAAATTCTAAAATTTGAAATCGGTTGAAGTTCGATCAAAGTCAATTATTTGGGTAAACAAGCGTGAAATTGATTTTGACGGTTTCATTTATTGGAGTATCAGAAGTCAGTTAAGACAGTAGTTAATAATTAAGTTGGTATTAGTGTTTCATAGTCCTTGCTTATTTAGGAATCTGCATTAGCTATATCATCAGATATTATTTATGTAGTTCAGTTAGTTTTAGAGTCATATTAGTTCTATATAACTCTATTTAATACCTTTCAACCTTTATTAATAAAATATCGTTTTCCAGAACCTATTGGGTCTTTACATGGTATCCGGGCTCTTCACACTCTAACGAGAACGATCCAATTTTTTTTCCTTCCTTCTCTTCACGCAGATCAGCAACATGACCAATCACAATGGCAACAACAATGGCAACAATCCTAGAGTTGTTAATGTTGATAACACGATGGGTACCAACAATATCATTCAGTTCAATCCTACATACCAATTACCCCTCAAACTAAGTGGTGGTCACAACTTTGCCACCTCGAAAGCCCAATTCTCCATGCTTATGTATGGCTACAACCTCTTTGGCCATCTCGATGGGACCACTCCGACCCCCAATCACACGATTACCCTAGGCATGAGCACATATCCTAATCCTACCTTCTTAACCTGGTTCCGTCACGACAAACTCATCCAGAATGCCCTTATGGCTTCTGTCGAACCCACCATTGCTCCTACTGTTGCTGCCGCTGACTCGGCTAAATCAGCTTGGGATGCTTTACATACCACTTATGCGAACAAATTTCAAACTCGGGTCTTTAGTTTGCGTGATCAGCTTGCACGTGTAACTAAAGAATTTCGCTCCATTACTGATTATCTTTACATTATTCGGTCTCTTTCAGATGAGTTATCCACTGCTGGTGCTCCTGTGTCCAATCCTAAACTCATCGTCAAAATACTCAATGGTTTAGTGAGATCTCTGCTGCCACTCGTGCACGTGATACGACTATCTCCTACGAGGAATTGTTTGAAAAACTACTGGACTATGAACTTTTCCTTCGCCATGAGGATGTTAAGAAACTGTCTAGTCCTATCACTGCTGCAATCGCTACTCCCATCAAATCCAACACCAATAATCGCAATAGTCGCAGGCAGACCAACAATTCTCAACAATGGCGCCAGAACTCACATCCAAATACTCCACCACAATGGCAGTCCAACTCAAATCCAAATGGTGTTACTCGATGTCAACTATGTAATAGGATTGGCCACACCGCCAATGTCTACCGCTCGAAGTCTCACAGTCACTTTGAAGCCAAAGCCAACTATGCAACTGGGTTTACTACCGCAGCCGACCCTTGGATAGTTGATTCAGGAGCCACCCATCACATCACAACATAGTTACACAATCTACAATCGTACCATGGTAACGAGGATGTATCCATGGGTGATGGTAAGAAAATTCCCATCTCTCACACTCGTTCTACTCAATTAAATGCATCAAACAATATTTTCAAGTTAACCCACACTTTGTTGTGAAGGATTTGAAAACGCGGAAACCACTGGTGCACGGTCGGACCAACAATGGACTGTATGAGTGGCCTGTCTCACATCCTCAAGCTCACATGACTGCACCATCCATTTCTCTCGCTACTTGGCATCAACGTCTTGGTCATCCTCACTCTAGAGTTCTTAGGTTTATTTTAAATAAATTCTCGCTACCGTTTCATGAGTGAGACAAACTCTTCCATTGCAATTCTTGTTAATCTAATAAAGCCCATCGACATCCTTTTACTCAATTATCATTGTGTAGATCTAAACCGCTTCAAATTATTTTTAGTTATTTATGGGGTCCATCACCAATTTTATCTCTTGACAAGAAGATGTATTATTGTATCTTTGTTGACCAATATACAAAATACACTTGGCACTACACATTAACTAAAAAAAGTGAAGTCAAAGACATTTTTCAAAAATTTCATCCTTTGATGGAAAAATATTTTGACACAATTTTTTTTATCATTGTATACTGATGGCGGAGGAGAGTATAAAAGTCTTGACTTTTATCTTTCACTTCACAACATTGAACACCTCTCCACCCTACCCTATACGCCTCAACGAGTTGCACTTGCAGAACGACGACATCGTCATATCGTTAAAACTACAAAAACACACTTACATGAGGCACCCTTCCACCCCAATTTTGGTGTTTCGCGTGTCATCATATTGTCTACCTCATCAATCATCTGCCAACCTCTCACCTAGATAATCAATCTCCATTCCAATGATTACTTGGTAAATCATTCGATTATAACTCCCTACAGATTTTTGGTTGTTTATGCTATCCATGGCTTAAACCATACTCCAAAAATAAACTTGAACCAAAATCTACCCCGTGTGTCTATCTCAGATTCTCCTTATCTCATCACTGTCACCAATATTTTGATCCAATTTCTGCAAAGGTGTATTTATCCCGCGATGTGCGATTTGTTGAGCATATTTTTCCATTTAAAAATTTGTTCTCCAATACTACCATTAAATCAGCTCACCTGGAATGGGCAAAAATCACAATGCCAAATTCTTCAGACCCCTCACCTAAAATTCCTATAGTTACAGATCTTCCCCCTCCATTAGAAATAGAAGCTCGCACAATAATAGATTTTCCGTCATCGTCTGCTCCTTCTCCAGCCAAGTCTCAAGGTAACTCATACTCCCAGTCCTCATCCAACAATGCATTAGTGGCGGACGCAACTTCACCTCCTGCACCTTCCCATTTTCCAGGTAAATTTCCATCTCCCTCATCTCTTATAATTCCCGCTTCCCAAAACCCATCTTTTGTACCTACTGCCCAGTGTCTTCCACCACCACGCCTCCCCATAAATTCACACACGCCTTTCCCTATAACCACACATAGCAACTCGTCTCCTCTCATTGTTTTTCAACGTCGCAACACCAACCCGTCAACCCACTTGGACCCTCGGCCAGCCAGTCCTATCACTGATTTGGAACTCGCTACTTCACCGCCTAACTGTTCCTTTCCTCCTACACGTGATGTCACTGGATCCCAAAACAACATCACCAAACCAAAACAAATTTTTCATTACCTAGCCAAATTGAAAGTTTTCACATCTCCAGCCTCGAACCATCCTATGGGTGATCTACATCCCCTCCCATAGAGTGCCTAAAACAGTGCCATATCTATGCTGGAGTGATAACTATTATTATAGGAGAACTCATACAAAGGCAAGAACTTATCCCAATGTCCCCCACAGTCAATCACACATGCCCTCAACATGTCTTCTAACATTTGAATAGTCCTCTCTGACTGCCCGTCCGTCTGTGGATGGAAAGTTGTACTAAAAGTGAATTGTGTGCCCAATTCATCATGTAGTTTTCTCCAAAACTTGGATGTGAATTGCGTACCACAGTCTGAGATGATAGAAATGGGCACCCCGTGCAACTTCACTATCTCTTTTACATACACCTTAGCCAATTGCTATGTAATATAATCTATTCTGACCGGAATAAAATGGGTTGACTTAGTCAATTTATCAACCATAACCCAATAGAATCAAACTTTCCCAAAGTCTTGGAAAGGCCAACTACGAAATCCATAGCTATCCTTTCCCACTTTCAGAATTGACATTCTCTGAAGCAAACCTGCGGGCCTTTGGTGTTCATATTTTACTTGTTGCCAATTTTGACACTTAGCCACAACTTCCGCTATATCTTTCTTCATGCCAGGCCACCAATAAAGTCGCTTAAAATCTCAGTATATCTTGGTCACACCCAGATGAATGGAATATCGCGAACCATGGGATTATGTCAACAAATTCTGAATCAAGTCACCTACTCGAGGAACACAAATCCTTCCTTTAAAACTACGCATACCTCCCGCATCAAGAGTGGTCTCTTGTGCCTTTCTAGACAATGTCTTCTTTCTAAGCTCATTCAAAATGTCATCCTCAAACTTTTTGGCCTTGATCTCCTCAATGAACGTGGCCCTTACGTCAATGCTTGCTAACACCCCAACTTTCTCTGAGATGCCTAACTGCATGAACTTAGACTCCAAGGTCTGAATTTTCTTAGCCAAAGGTCGCTTGGATACACTCAAGCAAGCTAGACTACCCATACTCACCACTTTTCGACTCAAAGCATCTGCCACTACATTAGCCTTACCCGGATGGTATTGAATGGTGACATCATAATCCTTAAGTAACTCTATCCACCTTCTCTATCTCAAATTAAGATCCTTTTGAGTGAACACATGTTGCAAACAATGATGATCAGTATACACCTCACACTTGACACCATTGAGGTAATGTCGCCAGATCTTAAGAGCAAACACTACCACTGCCAACTCCAAATCATGTGTTGGGTAATTCCTCTCATGCACCTTCAATTGTCGCGATGCATAGGCTATGCCATTCTTATCCTGCATTAACACAACACCCAAATCCGAATGTGAAGCATCAAAATATACAATAAAATACTTATCTTCAACCGGTAATGCTAGAATAGGTGCGGTGGTCAAAAAAGTCTTGAGCTTTTAAAAGCTCTTCTCGCATTTTTCAGTCCATTCAAAAGGTACCTCCTTTTTGGTCAAAATTGTCAAATGTGTGGCAATAGAAGCAAATTTTTTCACAAACCAACGATAATAGCTAGCGAGCCCCACAAAACTCCTACCTTCCGTCACAGAGCTAGGCCGAACCCAATCCTTAACCGCTTCAATCTTTTGGGGATCTACCATTACCCCTTCTTTTGAAACTACATGCCCAAAAAAGGCAACTGAGTTCAACCAAAATTCACACTTGGAAAATTTTGCATACAACCTTTGTTTCCCAAGAACACCCAGAATAATACGAAGATGGTCGGCATGCTCTTCCTTACTCTTTGAATAAACCATAATGTCATCAATAAATACTATAACAAATGAATCAAGAAAGTGCTTGAACACCCCATTCATCAAACTCATGAAAGCTGTAGGCGCATTTGTCAACCCAAATGACATCACTAAAAACTCATAGTGCCATAGCGGGTCCTAAATGCCATTTTAGGTACATCCTTAGGCCTAATCTTTAACTGATGATAACCAGACCTTCGATCAATCTCAGATAAAATTGATGCACCTTGCAATTGGTCTAAAAGATCATCTATCTGAGGCAATGGATACTTGTTTCAAATCGTGACCCTATTCAATTGCCGGTAATCTATACACATTTTCATACTACCATCATTTTTCTTAACGAACAAGACATGAGCACCCCACGGTGAATCACTAGGATGGATAAAACATTTATCAAGAAGCTCTTAGATTTGAGTCTTAAGCTCTCTCAATTCTACCGGAGCCATACGATATGAAGGGATGGAAATGGGGCGGGTACCAGGTTCCAAATCAATGCAGAAATCTATATCTTTATCCGGAGGCATACCAGGCAAGTCATTAGGAAATACTTCTCTAAATTTTGACACCACCAGAATAAACTCAATAGAGGGAGACTCAACCTCCACATCCCGAATATGAGCCAAGTAAGCCAAACTACCCCGCCTCACCAGTTTTCTTTCCCGAATGGAGGATACAATCTTAGCTTGTTTAGGCTTGTATACCCTTTCCCACTATAATGTTTCTCTTCCCAGAATTTCTAGAGTCACAGACTTAGTATCACAATTAAGCACAACATAATAGGTGGACAACCAAGTCATGCCTAAGATTATGTCAAAGTCAGTCATATCCAAAATCACCAAATCAGCCCACGTATGAAAACACATAAACAAGATAGGACAAGCACGATAGACATTGGTTACTATGACAGACTTTCCAACGGGGGTAGAAACATGGATGTGGGCATCAAGTATAGCACAATTCATATCAAACTCTGAGGCAAATCGCACGGATACATAAGAATAGGTGTAACTCGGATCAAATAACACATTAGCCATCCGGTCACATACAAGAATAGTACATGTGATCACTGCATCAAAAGATTGTGCCTTGTTCTTACCCGAAAAGGCGTAACACTGAGCCCTGTCATTTTGACGGACGACTTCCCTGGCACTGTACCTCTGCCTGCATTACCATTTCCCCTACATTCGTGGCCTCGCTTATTTCCTCCTCACCCACCTTATGGATGCCCTCGACCATTATTACCATTTCCCGCGGGTACCACTACTCTAGTATGTTGTTGTGTGGAATCCATCATGCGCGGGTGGGGACAATCTCTCCTCATATGCCCAGGTTTTCCACAGTTATAACAAGTTCGATCAAAAGATGACCTGCTGCTCGTCGAAGGTGCTACTCCCTGGTTATCCTGAATCAAATTCTGAGGTGGAGTTCCCGAGTAATTACCTGTAGAAGCGGGCATAGCGGACTGAATTGTCCGGGCTGCAAGTGTCGGCCTCCCTGAACCTCTGGAGTAAGAACCCTGAAAGTTACCTGAATTCTTGGCCTTCTTAGCCAATGCCTTAGCGTGACCGTCTCGCCTAACCTCCTCCACTTTCTTCACAAAATTTGTTACCTCATTGAAGCTTTTTTCCTGCAGAGGTCATATGAACAGACAACACCTGTAACTCAGAGTTTAGTCCCTTAACAAATAAGAGGATCCTTTTTTCCTCAGTAGTCATCAATTGCGTATCATATCTCGACAAAGCATGGAACTTAGCCTCATAAGTAGCCACAGACATACCACCTTGTTCCTAAGCCATGAAACTGGTCCAAGTGAGTGGGGTAAAATTGAAGATCTGCATTCCACATAAGCTCTCCACCACTGCTTAGCCTCTCCTTGAAGTTGAATGGTCACAAACTCTATTCCATGCTGATGGACAATTCCCAACTTATGAAGCCTCTCATAACAATCTAGGATGAACTCATAGGCGTCCTCACTCTCAGAATCATGGAACACATGCAATTTCAATTTCAAGAACTTAGTCAACATCTCATGCTCATTACCCGTCATAACAGGACCCAACAAAGGACAAAAGAAAGCATCAATACCTACAGTTCCACCCACCTTGGGAGCAGTGATAGCAATTAGCAATAGGGGGATTGGCGGGAGCTTGAGTTGCTTGAACAGAGGAAAGCAATCCAAGATCAACCAATCCTTTCAGGAACGACATAATCTGTTGAGCTAATACTGGATCTAAGGGAGGAATACCTGTAGTCTCAGCCTGCACCTCTTCTTCTTGTCCAACAACCTCATCATTCTCAACCTCAACATTCTTCTCTATCTCTTCATGATACGCATGAAGATTCTCATTTCTGGGAGCATTCTCAACCGAAGCTCCATCCCTAGTAGGTGCTATTCTTCCTCGGCCTCTACCCCTTGCTCTTCCTCTACCCCTGCCTCGATTGCGACTTCTCGCTGCAGATTCCTCAACTGGCGCATTGACGGGAGCTACGGGTCTGAGGTCGTTGAACCTAGTGTTAACCATCTACAGACAGAAGAGTGAATGCGATTAGATACCAATTCGAATCACCAGATACCAATTGGAATCAAGTTATAGCACGAAAGGAGACAAAAGAAAATAGACAGATTTCCTAAATCCTATAGCCTCTCGAAGAAAAGTACAGACGTCTCCGTACCGTTCCGCAAGACTCCACTAGAACCATTTTGGTAAGTACATCGAGATCAACAAACTTAGGGCTTTGATACCAACTTTGTCACGACCTAGACCATTGTGATTGGCACCCACACTAACCATCCGGTGGGAGAACCATTTCTATAACCCAAACTAACAACTCAACCAAAAACTAAGGCATGTTTAAATGTCTAAAAGAAAATTAGGGAGTTCCCATAAACTCTGAAGTTCAAACAAAACTAAACAACTAATGCGGAAGAACAACCCCAAGAACCTGAAAGTCAATGTGCCAAAACTCTTACAAGGATAATAAGTCTAAGGAAATGGGTACAACCCAATTAAACATAAGAAAATCTAAAGTACTTGTCTATGTAAAAAAATATGGACATAAATAGGAAGAGAACTCATGGCAGCCCGGAAGAACTGGCTCACCCTTGAATTCGATTGATCACTGATCTTCTAAGCGAGGTCTATCAATAGCCGCCTGAAGATGCCTTGTACTCAATAAAGAAAGAGCAAGTGCAGTATCAGTACACAACCACAATGTATTCGTAGGATCAGACGGCTATCCTAAAAGGTGAAACATTTATAAGTCATTACAACAATAATAAACATGCAAACACCGAACATGTACAATATCAACTATCACTTACGAACAACGTACAATTTCACAATTCTAAAGATATACAGTTATGTCAAGTCAATGGTCCAATCATGGAACCCAAACCCAAACTGTTAGTGTACTGGTACATGGTACCCGATCCAAGTTAGTGTGCCGTACGTGATACCCGATCCCATATATGCGCCAGAACGTGGCACCTGATCCAAGTTAGTGTGTCAAAACGTAACACCTTATCTATTCAACAAGCCACAATCACAATCGCAATGTACATTCTCATAATCATACAATCAAGTCATGATTCATGACATACAATTTATTCAATCATCCTCATTTATGATTAGTGTGCTCAATAATGTAACATTCACATACATACATGCATTATAATGAAGTAATTACTAACATACATCACATCAACATGAAACACAATCATCACCTACCTCAAACAAAGCTTGAATCCCCTAAGAAACTTGAGTCTTCCCTTTCCAAATTGTTTTCGCTTGTTCTTGGTCTACAAACAATCAATATATCGCGAGGATCAATAAAAAAACCTAATTACCCTGATCATAGTTAATAATAACAACCCTAGGTCGAACCCTTGAACCCCATACCTAGATTAGGGTTTTTTCCACCATAATTCCTAGATCAAAACCCTTTCCCATCGATAATTACCCAAGAAACTAAGTTCTACGGATCGAAAAATGGATTCGGGGAGTAAAAGTTTTACCTTTGGTGCTAGAAGAGGTGGAAAACCTTCAAGAAATATCCTTGGGTCGTTCCTTAGCTCTCAAGATCAAATGTTGCAGAAAAATAACATTTTGGGGGTTTATTTTTGACTTAAGTCGCGACTGGGCCGCTACGGCGGGCCCCATCCCGCCCTAGCGGCCCCGCCCTAGCGGAATAAATCCCTCCTTGGCGGCTTACACGGAACTAGTCAGTTGATTAAAGAGTTCCAATCCACCATTTCATAACACACCTTTATCTCATTACGCTCAGAAAATACATTTTCTCGCTAAGATCAGTTTTGGGAGTTCTACTCGCCCTAATTCGATTCCGCAAAGTCGTATGTGTTCTTTAACGTCTTAGCTATCTACTCTTGTGATCAAATTCATATTTAGATCTCCCATTTGTTACCATATTTCTCTAGACCTCACTGCCTCCGATTTCGTCCAAATCTGGACTAGGTTGGGAAATTCCAATTTACTACGAAGAAGTTTTCCGGCCCAAAATTTTCTCCGTTGGCTTTTCTATAAAGACGGAAACAGGTCGTTACAATAAGACTAATGTATATAAGTATATTCTATCTTTTTGAAAATGCACTTGTAAAATTTCATGAGATATTTTATTATTGTTGTACTATGATTACCAAAATAAAATTTATTTCATGAGTTATAAGAAATAACTATAGAAATGATGGTTTTTCTCAAATTGAAAATAAGACATTTTTGAATGAATAATATTGATAAATACATATTGTTTGAAGGCATTAAAATTACTGCACTTAAATTTTATATTTCTTCATTTAAACATGCCTCATATAAAAAAAATTAATATAACAAAAGCAAGTAACATATTTGACTGGTCAATCAAAATAATTAAATTCACCAGCCATTTATATAAAATAATATAGTTCATATTTTCAAACTCTAACACAACGTCTAATATTGAAGTTCTACTGATCATTCAGAGATGATATTACTAGGAATTGTATGAAAAAAGAGAGTGTATGGTCAAAAATACATTAAAAATATCCAGAATTTTTTAGTTTTATATCTGAATTATACGGTGTGTGAGTTTTCTACTTGAACTATTACCAAATGTTTATAGTAGCACACCTCACATATTAGTTGCTCATTTTTCCT
>JAJOOS010032078.1:0-18825 GCA_029582725.1 Solanum chiquidenum
GGGGCCCCAACATCGGGTGAGACGGGCCCTGCTCTGATACCATGTTAAATTAGGTCTTAGGCCTAACTCACACCCCAAAAGCTAGCTCAAAGGGAGGATGATTGCCCAAGCCTTATAAGGAGTCCACCCATCTCATTACAAATCAAATGTATCAATGGAATAATTATATACAAGCAAGGATAAGCATATACAAATTCTGGATTTACAAAATTATGAACTAAATTATAAAAATTCTAGACGTTGCTTGCGTAAATATGGTTATATGTTAGTTGTGAAAAGTAATTTCTTCAAACTATAGCTATGTTAAATAGTTAACCAGTATATGTTTGCTAAGTCGCGTAATTTTCCCAAGTTTTTACTAGGTTCAACTTCAAACGAGTATCCCTCCTAGAATATGTAGTGTTATGTGCCTCATAACTTATCAAATTAAAGGTCTTTGAGTCTTTTTTTTCAACATTATCGAGCGTTCGTTGATCTAAGTCTGAAGTATAAAGTTACGGTCGTTTTACTAAAAAGTATCAATGTTGAAAAGTTGAGCTAGGTCTGTTGTCAATCATCAAAACTACATGCATGTTCTACTATTTTCCAACACATCTCAACATCCTCCTTTAGTAACTTTCATCTTCTGAACTTGAGAGTTCTTGATTGATCAATACTCTGTCTTATACAACATAGTCGGTTGAACCACTACCCAATTGAACGTGTCTTTAAGTTTTAGTAGCATCTTTTTATCACACAATACAGTGTATGACATCATCATCAATCTCCCCATTTTCTTGAATATCAGATCTAAGATACTTGCATCGTCTCTCTTATCGATGACATATATTGCATCGAACCTCATTGTCATGCCAGCCTCATGTGTTGTGTCGTTGAACTTGCACTCGGTATATTTTATTTTAATCATACTTATTAACTTATACCCTTTAGATTGTAGGGTTTGACTGCAAACCTTCAATTTAACGTTAATTTTGTGGCGAGTCTCATTAAATAACAAGCCATAATATTACATAGTTACTAACTGAGAACATCGTGAAAATGAATATCATTTAAACATTATTATAATAATAGCTAGACAGCTGAAATTTATATCTTGACTTTTTATTCTTCTTCATGTCTTAGTTTATGTCTAACAAAATGATCAAATTTCGATTACTTTGCTATTTGAAATCAATAACGCTTATACCTTATTTACTTTTAGAGAGGTGATATGTGTTGTTTGATGACATTTTTTAAGAAATTGTGATTTTTCAATTGTTTGGAAGTTAAAACGATATAGTAAATTTGAGCTTCTTGATAATTTTAACACTGTAACAATGTTTATGCCTAAATAAATATGCTAGATACTTTATTTTCTATCAGTAATTCTTTGATTTTCTTAAGCTTTTAACGTATATTTTAGATCTTTTTGTGTGTTATCATGTTATTTTATTAAAATATAAACTATAGATTTATAGGGCCTATGCATCATGTCTCGAAGTAGAGGCGGACCCACATGTATAGGTGGGGTGCACATGCACCCGTTAACTTCGAAAAAAATCATATATATATATATATATATTGAGAAACTGATAGAAACAAGAAAATAATAAAAAGTGCACCCTTAAATAACATAGAACTGTCCTTGGTCTGCTGGTAGAAGTGAGGAAGTTCTCCCTGTGGACCTGGCTTTGATCCTGGTCAACAACTCTTTTTTTAAACTCTTGTTTATTTATAACATCAAAATTGCTAAATAAGGAAATTCGAACTCATGAGTCATGACCATCCAATAGTTATTAATGACTAATCGAATACCACATTATCCATTAATCGTCATTGAACATTTCGCTTCGCTAATACTTAAATATTATTGATACACCCAACTCTTCATATCATGGATTTGCCTCTCTCGAAGCTTATGTATCGCCCCATACTTATCATAAAATGTCCCACTTCATGCTCTCGCGTCGTAAAACACTTTTTGCTTGGAAGCATATTTTGTAGGAATTAATAATATTGAAATCGTAGTGTATAAATTAGGAATGGAGAAATTATAATGTATGGAATATAATGTGTGGAATATTTATTACTACTATATATTTGATTTGTTGTATAACTTTTATTTTATGTGATATACAATTTAAAATATTAATTTATTCATTTCTTAACAAAATAAAATAAACTATTATTTACTATTTGAAGGTCATTTACGCCATTCATTAATTTTAATTTGTGAATAATTAAGTCATATTCCACTTTAAATCTTACGCATCTTACATGTTTATCATTTATGCAGAAAAGAAAATATGAATGAAAAACAATGTTGTAACAATTTGTGTATATGTTTTACGTGACGTCCTACTTAAATTAAATAATATCAGATTTACGTAGAAACTATTTCTTTCTATTTTGTAACTAACCGACATCAATGGTAGAGTGAGGATGACGAGTTTAAATACGTTCAATAATAGAAATATGTCTTCTTTTTTGAGAATTTAAGAAGAAAATTATGTCATATAAATAAAATAAATAATAATTACATTTCTAAAATTAATAAGGGTTGTGATAAAGTGGTAAGATCTTATTCATTTTTAATTAGAAATTCAAATTTTGACTCCCGCCAAATATAAAATCATTTTTGTTTGGAAAACGTTTTACCTCTTTTCTCTCAATGTGAATTTTTTTTACACGAATTCAACTATAATCGGATTGAATACAGATAAACCCCAAAAAAATAAATAACTATTGTTGGTGTTTATGTATTTTAATATTAAAATTAAAATATTAAGTGCATATGTTAGTGGTATAAAATGACAAAGAATATGATCATTATTTTGGTGCAACTCTTGTAACCACTATTGTCATGATCTACCACTAATTCCACTCTATATTCTACCTCATTATACCTTGTAACTTCTGTAACATTTAGGCTATTCATTTATCCAATTTACTACTCACTATCTTCCTATTCATTGTAAGGAAGAATTCATCACCTATAAATAGTGGTCTTCCTTTGTATTGTAGTGAACAAGAGATGCACAAGAAAAATATAGAGTGAAAAAGATGAGTAGGATTGTATTGTGTTTATATTGAGATCATTGTAGTGAAAGAGAGAGTTGAGACATAGAAAAATATTCTAAGTCTTTAACTATATTCGCTATACAAAAGAGAGTAATTATATGCTGAAGGAAGGTGTTCTTATGTGGAGCTTTGTACTCTTCAACTAATCCGGAGTTGTTTGAGTTGTACAACATTGTTGGGTTGTTGTATCCTGGAGGGGACAAGTCAAGAGTGATATTGTTGGATCGGTGTAGATTATGTCGCAGTGAGCTTGAATCATCTTAAAGAGAACGAGATATCAGCGTCTCAGCCTATAGATTTATTTATTCATTTTATTTCAACTGTAATTTATTGTATTTGTGGTAAATTACACCAACAACTACTCCCTCCGTAGTATATTAGTTGATCATTATACTAAAAATAGTTATCTCCTATTAGTTGTCTACCTTACTTAATCAAAAAAATATTAATTAAATTTTTCTTTTGGTTCCTTGCAATTAATTTCTTTTGAAAGTGTTCACATTTGTCTGTAAAATTTCCAAGAAGTCCTTGAAAAGGTAAATTAGTAAGATTATCTTCGTACTTATAATTTCTTAAGCACCTTGCAAAATGAAAAGTGATCAATTATTCCATATGTCCAATAATAGTTGTCCACTATTGACTTGACACACATCTTAAGAAACTATAAATAAAAGAGTAATTGTATTATATCATCCTTTGAATATAATAAATGCAATGTCTTAAAAAATATAATAGAAAAATGACTATAATTAATGATAAGGGTAAATTAGGAACTAAGTGTAAAATAATCCATTGATTTCATAAAGTGGACAAGTATTGTTGGACATTCTAAAATAACATAGTAAACAATTATTATTAGACGGATGATGTAATGTAAAACGGATGGAGTAATCTATAAATAGATCCTACGTTTATACCTTTTTAGCCCTCCGTTAATTGCGGTATCAACAACGCTGCATGATTGGGATCTATCACTCTCTTTTTTTCATTTTAGTATCACTACTTGCCAAAAATTAAATGGATAATCATAATTCCATTATCCTAATTAATCAATCATTTGAGTTGTCAAAAAATTAATCCAACTTTATTCACCTTTTAATTTGAGCTGTCAACCACATGGTTGGCATCTAGTACTACCTCCTTTCCTTTTCTTATTTTTTTTTCTAGAACACTCATTGAAGATATAAAGATTAAAAAGAAAAGGAGGAATTGAAATGATTAATTAGGCTAGCAAAAAAAAAAGTAAATACAGTAAAACTTCTATAAATTAATATGCGGTAAATTAATAATCTCTCTAAAGTAATATTTTCCTCCAGTCCCGACTTGGGCAAATGGAAAAAATCACCAATTTCGATAAGATAATATATTTCCAGAAGACCCCTATATATATATATGGTCCCATTAATATCATAAATTAATAATTCTTTAAAAGTACAAATATATTTAAGACAATTTAATGAAATATGATTATATTGTGTTCTGTTTTTTCTTAAAATTTAAATCTAGTTGAAGTTCATCTCTAACTTTTCTTATTGCATTCAAGAGCTCCGTTATTGTCTTTTCGAACTGCACCATAAAATTGTGAAGAGTTCTAGATGCGATAAGTGCTTCCTTACGCGGAACTGGTTCCAAAGGTATAGTATCATCTCCATGTCACGACCCATACTGTCGTGATTGGCACTCACACCAATCCTCCGGTGGGAGAACCATTACTACAACCCAATTAAGCAATTTAACCAAAAACTAAACATTTAAAGATACAGAAGCAGGTTTAAATAACTAAATAAAATACGGAGTTTCCATAAACTCCGAAGGTCTAACAAAACAACTAATGCGGAAATTCAACCCCTAGAATTGAAAGTCATTGTACCAAAACTCTGTTTAACCAACAAGTCTAAGGAAAGAGGTGCAACCCCGAAAGCTAAACATAACAGCCTAAACAGATAGTCTGAGTCCGAAAAGAGTGGACTAAACAAATAAGGATTCATGGCAGCCTGAAAGAACTAGCTCACTCTTGAATCCGGTCGTGATCAATAATCTCCTAACTGAGGTCTGTCAGTAGCCGCCTAAAGATGCCTTGTACTCAACAAAGAAAGAGCAGGTGTAGTATTAGTACACAACCACAATGTACTGGTAGGATCACATAGCTATTCCATAAGCACAATATATACAACCAATTACAACACAGTAAGCACACATATACGGAATACATAGTTAAATTAGATTTTCAGGAGCAACATACAATTTCTCAATATCAATGACAGGTAGACATTAACATAATAATCACAAGTGGTTCTCGCATTGAATTCATACCCAAATTGTTAGTGTATCGAAATGTGACACTCGATCCAATGTATGTGTCGGAATGTGACATCCGATCCAATATATGTGTCGAAACGTGTCACCCGATTCAATGTAAGTGTTGGAACGTGACACCCGATCCAATCAGCACAACAACAATCACAACCACACTATAATGAATAATACATATAGTCGCATGGTCAAGTAACAGTTCATGGCATGTAGTTGTTCGCACATAATCATTTCATTAGATTCGATTCACATTTCACGATTCACATACACACATGCATACAATGAAACAAATATCCGGCATATATCACACAAACAGGAAATTGAACCATCACCTACATCGAAACCAAGCTGGAGTCCTCCTAAGACACTTGAGCCTTCATTTTTCCGGATTCTTTCCGCTTGTTCTTGCTCTAAACACAAGTAATTAACGCAACGATCAATAAACAAGGCCTAATTTACCAGAGTTATAATCAAACTATAAATCCAAGGCCAAACCCAAGATCGTAATATTCAACTAGGGTTTTTCCCACCATCAATTTCAGGCCAAATCCCTCTCCCAACGATAATTACCCAAGATTCTAAGTCCTAGGAATCGAAATACAGATTAAGGAAGTAATTTCCTTACCTTTAGCACTAGAAGTCGTGGAAAACTGTCAAGAATCGCCCTGGGTCGTCTCCTAGCTCTCAAGAACGAAGTTTTGCAGAAAATAATGATTTTGGGGATTTTTCTCGACTTAAGTCGCGACTGTTCCGCCACATCGGGCCCCAACCCGCCACAGCGGCCCCACCCTGGCGGAATTAATCCCACCCCGACGGCTTGCACGGAAACAGAAACTCGAAATTTAAGTTCCAAGCTTCCATTTCACAACACATCTTCAAATCGGGACGTTCTAAAACTACCTTTTCACGTTAAGATCAGTTTTGGGAGTTCTACTCGCCTAAACTAGATTTCGTAAAGCCTTACAGGCTCCTTAACGTCTTGACTATCCACTCATGTGATCAAATTCATAATTAAATTCTCCATTCATTACCAGATTTCTCTAGTCCTCACATGACTCAGATTTCGTCCGAATCTGGCCTAGGCTAGAAATTTCCAAGTTACTACTCAGAAGTTTTTTCTGGCCTAAATTCCTTCCCCGTTGGATTTTCCATAACGACGGGAACATGTCGTTACACTTCAACTTCATCATCAACATTGTTTTTTCCGATGGTATCCACAATTTCTTCTAAGCTCTAGACCCGTGAACATGTATCGCTTTCACCCGGATAATCCAACATGTTATTGACATCCATTTTGTTGTGGTAACCGGGATCATTAATCATGACCTCAAGTTCATGAATGATGTTTTCACAAGTGAGTTCATTCAAATTCTCTGAGATATCATCCCCCGAACGAATTTTACAGTATCGAAAACAATTTGCTATTGTCTCTTGCTGAACATATGTTGTCCAAGCAGGGATTGCAAAATTGATAGCATCCAAAATATTAATTTTTGCTGGATCAGTTTGTCCCACTTCATAGCCTTCTAATATCCTACAATAAAATATGTTACAATAATACATCTTGAAGGCTCTTATTATCCCAGCATCACAAGGTTGAATATTGGATATCATGTTGGGTGGCAAGAAAAATAATTCAACATTTTGTAGTCCTTCAATATTTCTATTATGGGCTGGACAATTATCTACCATAAGCAAAACTCGTCTATCATGCATTTTGTGGTCAAATCAACGAATATATTCATCAAAAAACACACTTGCCATTCATGCTCTTTTGTTTGGACGATAGTGACATTTCAATAAATATGATACATAAATTAGTAAGATAAATATTTTTTTTATGTGAAATCAATAAATACGATACATAAATTAGTAAGATACAATGATTTTGATATAATTAAAATTAACCTTCATTAAATCTCAAATCATTCTTTAAATAAATAAATATTAATTTATCGATTAAATAATATCTCTATAAAATAATAAAATTTTATGATCCCACTTATATTAATTTATAAATGTTTTACTGTAGGTTGAATCCTTATCAACAACTGAATTAACCTAACCAAAATAGATTTAGAAGAAGACATAAATGATAGATTCAAATAGAAGAAACAATTAGTCAACATGAGTAAAAGTATCTTGAATCAATTAATTAATTAGCAATTAAACTGCAAGAATTCATCCAAGGAGAAGAAAATTGAAATGATGTATATTAAAGATTTTTGAATCTCGTAATCTTTAATTAAAGATTTGTGAAATGTATCAAAATGTTCTTTCATTTTGGGGTCTTAAACATAGCATATACTTTCTCCGTTCCTTTTCGTATGTCATCCTTACTATAAATAATTGATCCATAATATTTGTCATTTCATAAAATCAATCCATAAATTACAATATTCATCATATTTAATCCTTGTGAGTAATAGCCTTGAAAATATATATTTGACCAACATAGAAAAACTAAGTGAATAATTCATGTTCAGTGGTTAAATTAATTAATCAAAATAAATTAATTTATATTCATTGATTGAAAAATTGACTTAAAAAAAAATTAAATAAGGGTAGAATAGTAAACTTACTTAATTTCTTAATGCACGTGAAATAAAAAATGGTGACCTATAAATAGGAACGGAGGGAGTAGAAAGTTAAAATTAAAGAATTGTCAAAAAAGGAAAAAAACATTCGTTTTTTGAATAGACTAAAAATGAAAATAAGACACACAAATTAAAATATAATATTTGGACAATTTTAGTGTGTGAATAAAATAAGGGAGTTGCAACCAGTGAGTGAGGAAGCCACAATTTTTATTAAGAGGGTCAAAATCTGAAGAAGTAGACATACAAATTAACTGAAGGGGGTTCAACATATATTATATATACATAAAATTATTTTAACCATGTAAAAATAATATAATTTTCCGTCGAAGAATATTCGAATGACCCTAACCATAAGGTGGCTCCCCCCCTGGTTGCAAGTTGCAACCTATATTTAAATTTTAAGGTAACTCTAGTTGTGGTCTACTAATTAAGTAGGGTTCCTCACTGAACATAGGTTAATTAGGGCTGAATATTATTAAGATAAGGTGATCAAATAAGGGAAATTGCACGGTTAAACAAACATATACTAGTTAATTAGCTAACATAGCTACAGTTTGCATTAATTACCATTCGAAACTTACTTCTAGCTATAATTACATTCTCTCTCGCCTCTCTCCCCTCTCTCTGAAATCTCGCTCTTCACTCTCCTCTTTTTCAGTCATCTTTCACGTACCTCTCTCCTCTCCCTGCCCAGTCTCTCTCTCAATTCTCTTCTGCCAATCTCTCTAAACAAATGTATAATTTGTGTTTGTGTAAAATGAGAGAGACTGGATATACAAATACAAGTACATATCTCTCCGCCCTATACACTTATAATTATACAAATACAAATCTTCCCCGGCCAAGTTCTATTTTGCCTCTCTCTCTCTCTCTCTCTATATATATATATATATATATATACACACACACACCCACAAATTATACATTGTATTTGTATAATTTGTGTTTGTATTAAACGAGAGAGAGATTGACTATACAAATACAAATATTTTAACTCGATATAATTGTATACAAATTCAAATTGTATGCAGATATACAAATACAATCATTGATACATATACATAGTAGTTATATATATAAAATTATCTAACCGATATATACATATACAATTCACCTCTCTCCACTCTCTGCCCTCTCTCACTCGCATCTCTCCTCCCTCTCCCAATTTTGCTCGTCACTCTCCTCCCTATAACATGCAGCTACGAATCGTAATTAACAAATTATAGCTATGAATCATAATTAAGCTAATTTTTAAGTGGCTATATGCAAAAATTCCCCATCAAATAATGTCTATTTATTATAGATAGAGTTTAAGAGGAGGTAAAGTTAGCATGTAACAACGTGGCCAATTAATAAATTTTAGTCAAATAAAGTGTTGGATATAGTACCAAATCTTAATTGGCGACCAAACAGGATCTTAAGTATGACTTAGAACAAAACAAAAGGTTGTTAAGACTTAATAAGTGTATAAAATGTTTAGCAATAGAAGATATAGGTTATTATAAATGTGGTATAGTGATAATTAATTGATTTGTTTGTTTTGCTTGTTTAGAGTAAAATGAATGGTCTCATATGTATGTATAGCAGAGTGACTGCATAGCCCTTATTTGGGATAAATTTACCTATTTAGTTATTGTTTTACTATGAAGTACTATTGACATTTAGTTGAAGTCATAAGCAGGCATTTGAACCACATACCCCACTTAATTCACTACTAGATGATGTTCAAGTGACCGATAGAAATTAACTCATTCACTTGTTATATACAACCAAAGTAGCTTTTCATGGTACTGTAAATTCTCCAAAACTATTTTATGAGTTGGATATCACAACTTCTATGTAGGGGGATATTTCATTACAATTTGTGTTGAACATATTCAGCCAGATAATAACTACTGCAAACTCAGTAGTCAGTAGTAACATATACTATACAAAAATATACAGCTGTAAAATTTTCTAACTCAAACCAGTAGCTGGAGTTCAAATGAAAAACAAAGCATAGATAAGTAAAAGCCCGGAAAGATGACAATGAACTCCAGATACGTCGAGCTGATGCTGAGAGTTGTATATATAATGTATATGAATGAATACCTATAGTTCTGATGCAAGTTTGCAACACACCGCGAGGACTGATCAAAATTTTTAGCACTTTGTCACAATGCTGTTTCTTGCTGTGATTGTTCCTCTTCACCTCTCTTTAACATATGCTGAAAATTGAACTAGGGCGATGTCTGAATCTGCAAATTTCGGCACTGGCATTGTGTTAACAAAGTAAGGGAATGAGATCTTAAAGAAAGTAGGTTTTGGTGCGGAGGGACGGCTAATATATCCAATTAATTCCTGTACAGCAAGTACATGGAACTTTGGGGGTCCCTTTAGTGCAATGTTGTGAACGCGGTGTTCATAAATCTTTCCATCTTTGTCTAGTTTATACTCTGAAGTGCCATCAAATCGACCACGGCTTTCCCATGGAACACGGGGAATGCCATGAACAGTCCATCGGATCATGATCATGCCTTCCACCGGCTGCCATACACTAACAATATCTATCCACAAAGCCCTAAAGAATATCCTGCCATGAAATCGTAAAGCCCAAAAGATCGATTTATAATTCTCAATGCCAGTAAAGGTGTTGAGGGGATCTTTGAAGACTATATCATCCCTGTAGAGAATAGAAGAACACCATCAAGAAATAGAAATATTATATCACGACAATAACAGCATCAATGACATTTGCACCTTAATCCCAAAGTAGTTGAGGTCACCTAATGAATCCTTTATGTTCATTCCGCTTTATTTGAGCCGGTTCCATTTCAGTATACATTATTTGTCTTAATCATCTAAAACTAGAGGTTCACCAATCTCACCTTATTACTACACTGACATACAAAACTAAAGATATTGAAAAGACTACAGAATGACATAACTTCCATGCATAAAGGAACCTTTTGGATGCACCGAAAATAAAGTGATAAATTACTACTCCTCTACTGAATAAAGTACATCTCTACACCCTAAAGCTTTCTTATTTCTTTCCTTCCAGGCTACACACATAAGGTCTAGCGGCCCCAAAAAAACAGCACCAGCTGGCCATTACCTCTTTTATTGTGCCAAGCAACACCCAAAAATACCGAACCAACATGAGAATTTCCCGCCAGTCTCAAAATTACCGGATGATGAATAAGGAGATGATCAATGTCTTCACCTGAATTCGTGCACATAAAGCACCAATTAACATAGGTAATATACCTCGTTGAAAGATTCTCAGCTGGCAAGATCACCCCTCTAATTGCTAACCAGGTAAAGAAACACACCTTTCTCATCTGCGAGATCCAAAACAACCTATACGGAAAGCAACCTCCTCCCTTTTCAAGAGTTTCTCATAATAGGACTTAACAAAGAACACCACATCATATCACACCCTCCATCTCCCTACATCCTGAATATCCTCTGGTGCACTCTGTTTATGGAATAACTCGACCAAATTTTAAAATTCTGCAACCTGTAACTCGTGTAAAAGACTCCTAAATCTCAAATCCCAAGAGACTTTACCACCTTGTAATCTTTGGACTTATTGGACTGTCATAACCATTTCGCATGATATCATGTAGATGTTTAGGAAAGTGATGTAAAAGTGTTGTCCCCATACCATGTGACCCCCAACACTAAACTTGAAACAGAGACATAAAATATGTGGGATGCTTGATAATGTGCTCTTAATAAGTATTCCTTTCCATCTTTGGACAAGTATATTTTCTGCCATCCTTCAAGTATCTTTTCAACACTATGTAGTGACATACTCCAAATTGTTTGAACCTCTTCAGACACACCTAGTGGCAAGCTAAGATAGGTAGTGAGAAGTTCCCCAACCTTACCATTCAACACCTATGCCAAAGCACTTTTTGAGGTTTATCTTTAGGCCTGACATTACCAGAATCCACGTTAGCATATGTCACAAGTTTTCCGACTGAGACTTGTCCACATCAGAAAAAACCCAAGTGTCATCCCTATTCGATTAAATGCTAGTCGCCCTTAGACCATCAAACCACTTCCTCTTTGAATAATCGACTATAAGAGTCTAGAATATCCCCTTCTACGTCCTCATTTCCCCTCATGATGTTCAACCCCATTCACCTCCATAAATTTATGAAATTTTTCATTATATTTGCAAGGTAACCCTATGAAAAAATTGAATCTCCTTGCTCCAATTACAAAGTTACATTGCTCTCAGCTTCTGTCTCCAACCCTTTTTCCTCTCTTTATCACTCCCTCCCCTCTTCTTCCTTCTCTAGTTCCCTCACCTCATTCGTGATTTCCTTCATTTTCACCTTTAGCCTTCCAAACACCTCCTTGTGCTACACTTCGAAAAAATTTTAGCATCTTCAACCTTTTCACTAATTTGGATGACAGACTTCTCGCCACTTTGAAGTTGTTCCATCATCCAGCCAACTATTATATCAATTATCAAAGTCCATCTCTCGTAGCCACATGTTTTCAAATATGAAGGTAGTTCTAGTGCTTTTCCTCTTCCTACCCTTGAGTTTATTTCTCTCAAGTCTAAACAGCCGATTCTGAGATGCAAGTATAGATTGAAAGCTACTAAAGGCATAGGCAATCTTCTTGCTGACTAAAGACTACAAAAGGGCAAGATAAGATCGAAGTTGAAGTATTAACTAAAAGAACCACTTGCCCATACGCCAGATGATGAGAACTAGAATTCTAGCTAGTGTAGGATTTGTGGCTTAGGTCGCAGGTTCAAGCCCCACACCATGCAAAGCAAAGCCTGGTATTTAAGTGGAGAAGGGTAGAGGGGCGGGCCCATTATCCACCGAGTTTAGAAGGCTGTGATTGGTCCAAAGGGCGGGTCACAGACGGATTTCTCGGTTATCAAAAAAAAAAAAAAAAAACTACTATCACTACAATTTCCCACAAAGAAAAGACTGATAAAGCAGCAAACAAAAAACACAGGATCTTTCAACTAATTAACCTTGATCACAAATTAGTTAGGGTCAGGTACAAGAGTTTAAATAAACGAGAAGTTTCAACCTCCTGCACCAAAACTTGATTAATATTTTGTGTTCATCACCTGTAATCCCAACTCCCAAAATGTGTCTACAAAATTCTGTAGGATATTGTTATTGGACACACTCGGTTGCTCACAACTTGAATTTTATTATTGCAAAGTAAGGGTCTGCTTTGGTCTTATAGTTCTTACGCACAATTCTTCTTGCACTAACACTCTAGCAACTCTGTCTTATTTCCCACTCACTTGTTGCTTGCTAACTTGCTTTCTCTTACTTGGTTACAACTGAACTGACCACTTCTATTTATAGGTAGTGATGGAAGGATCTAGTGAAAGATATTTACTATTCTCTTCTAGAATACTCCTCCTAGTTACGTTTGTCTAGCATCACTCTATAATTCTCATTCTAGAGTGCTCCTCTCAATTCTCTACAACTCTTTGACTATTCTAGATCCTTCATGAAATGACTTAGATATTAACTAAGTTGGTGATGAATTCTTAACACTCTCCCGTCGACACCAACTTAATTTGTTCTTTGCATCCGTTGTGAGTGATTCCTGAAACTCAACAAGCATCATCATATACATGCCCTTAAAGGATCATAGCCTTTGTCAAATTACTCCTTCCCTACTCTTTAAATGCTTCTTCAAAGATAGTAATCTCTTTGATCTTGACCACCTCAACTAACACTGCATCTATATATTTACCGTTTGGGCGTTTTGCCTTCTCAGTTGAGGTTCAGAGCTAGCATTCTAATTACGAATTCGGCAAAACTCAATAGCTTTGGCATAGACCCACTTAATATGTATAAGTAATTTATCAAAAACACAAACTTACCGCACATAACCTCAAAATACAGCTCCGTCCCTATCAAACTCTCCTATTAATTTACTAGAGTTGGATATCTATGTCTTGCAAAGCACATATATATATATATATATATATATATATATATAGATAAAATTCAAACAAAATAGGATGTTTTTCAAAATAGAATTGTAACCTGTAGATATCAAAGTTCGGCTCCTTATAAAATAGCGCTGGAAACTCTTCTCTGAGAATCCGAATAGCAGAACCCGTATTCAGATAGTAATTCCTCTTCTGCTCTTCCTCTTTATCAAGTTTCGAAGACGACATCGTATTAACCTTCAACGGAGCAGAATATTGTCCGTACAACAATCCAACATCCTCCAAATCCTTCACACTCGAACAGACCTTAACAACTCTTCTTCGAAAGACCAGTTTCTTTAGGTGTATTCGGCCGGCGGAGAATGAAGAAATGTCCGGTGACGGCAAAAGAGTAGCCATATGATGACGTCAGATTCCGGCGAAATTAGAGATGGTGAGTGAACATTTTAGTTTGTGTATAATTTAGGTGATGAAGAAGAAAGAAGAGAAATTGTATGCGAATATTCCAGAGAGACGGATTTTGTTTGGTTGCGGAGAAAATGAAAAATCTTATCGGAAAAAGACAGAGCGCGGCAGAGAAGGAGGGAAATAAAAGGATAAGCTTTGTTAGGATAATTTGAAAAATTATGGATTCTATTGGTGGATGAAATTCAATATTCAACTATCAATATGTCTAATCAACATTATTAGGAGTTTTTCCTAAATTTGTTTTCACATTTTCCCCCTTATTTGTATTCTTATTTAACTATTACATAGATATAGATATATATTTTTTCGAGAACATACTCTTTAATTAGAAAATATAGTTATCAAGCTATTGGGGAAAGGTGATTAGACAGGCATAACACCACTTTATATCATCGATGACATAACTATAGATAAGAAAGAGTGAAGATCTCGTATTAGGGTAGAAAATTAGTAGGGGTAAAGTGTTGTCTTGTCTTACGATGGTCTGCTGCATGTTGTAGGATTGTTGGGTTTTAAAAGGTGTAAATAGGAAGTGAAGGGTTGTGAGGGTTGCAATTTTTACAAAGGGTTGTGACATTTATGAAATGTTGTGTCTTCTCTAAAGCATTCGAAAGGCTGTGCATTTTCCAAAGGGTTGTGACCTTTCTGAAATGTTGTCTCTTTTTTAAGGAGTTGTGACCTTTCCGATAAGACACAATTAACATATTTTCATACTACCCTTTGTTGGCAATAAATAGAGAGACTTTTTCTCATTTTTAGTATTAAATTCTTCCATTCTTTTGCATACATTTCTTACAAACAAAATCGATCGATCATGTCTGTGTGTGTGATCTCGTTGTTGTCTTTTTGAGTTAATTGAAATTATCAAATTAAAGTTTGAGGAGCTGCTATTTCTTTAATGGTTAATCTGTTTTACCTTAGGAGGAATTAATATACAACCACAAATATTTGAGGGGATTGAATTTCTTAAGGACACACAGTGAGTTCTGTGGGATCGAATAACTCTTTTCTTTTTCTTTTCATCTTTTTATTATTTCTAGTTTGCTAATCTTAATACATGAGATAACAAGGACTAGTCATACCATGTAGTTTCCGTTATCCCGTATGTTGTTTAGTGTATTTGAATTATCATACTATTTTTTTATTTTTATTTTTTTTGGGTAGAGTTTGCAGTATTTTTCTTATATCATTGTTATGCTTTCTATCATTGTTTGCTTTTTCTTTTACTTGAATTTGATGAACTTGAATCGAGGGTCTTCTAAAAATAGTTTCTCTACCTTCGCGAGGTAGTGGCAAAGGTTTGCATACACTATACCCTCCCAAGATTCCACTTTGTAGAATTTTACTGAACATGTTATTGTTGTAATTAGAAAATATAATTACTAACATGGGTTGTGGTGCACTGGTGGGAGTGCTTTGAACACCGGGTGGGAAACCAAAAAAACAAAAAAAACAATTGGTATTGACACATTCAGATGTCATTCTACATTTCACGACTTCAATAAATCAATTACTCTCATTCATTTTAAACACAGAGAATAGAAATGTATAAAATTCTCAAAAGATGGTGCGTAGATAACTTGTAGATGCATGCTAATTATTTTGTCCAAGTAATATAAAATTATGGTATAGATTTTCTTTCTGAAAATTATTACAAGTAAATTGAACTTCTTTTTTTACTTTGAATTTTGTATATTAGTTATAAGGGTTAATACACAAAAATAAAATTACGATATTCTCTATGACGTAACAGCGCAGACCCAAAGTATGTGGCGAAGAGATTTGGTTCACTTTTTTAAGTGGCACGTTCGAGCTCAAAAGGCCACAATTTCCTCCACGTGGATTGCAGTTATATGTCCACCAATTAGAATTGCAGTGGAATGAATAGAATTTCACCGTCTTCAATTAGATATCTCGAATTTAAGCTTGAAGGTATGATAGAGAATGCATCACAATAGAAAAGTATATACAGTAGTTTTTCGTATAAAGTTATTGATTCTAGAGAATTAATAATATGGAACACAAAAAAAATTCAAGCACGACAAAATCGGAAGCCCCCTTCTTTCAAAGAGAGGAGAACGGGTTATTCATATTTCATTTAATGGTTAGAGATGAATTGAAAGTTAAGCAGTGAAAATTCTAAAGATCCTTCGAAAGAACAATAGAGATGTCTCTTACGTTACCTATAATATGTGAAAGTTACCCTTAACTTCATAGAGTCATTTGATATGAATGCTACATGAGGAACATAAGCCCAAAATCATGTTCGGGAGCGCTTACCTTTTTCTATGCCTTGCATCAGCAAATCCAAATTAGTCAAGCACCAATACAGATATCATACCCCAAAATTAGAAATAAAATATATATATATGTCAAACTAATACCAAAACCATATTTTTTTTGCATAAATATATGCTGAAGCAGATCCAAGGAGGTTGCTTAAAACAAAATCCCATATCAACACAGCAAAAAATACATCCAACAACATATATTAAAATACACACATTACTTAAAAAAACAACATACTACTTAGTACTTATTTGTTAAAAAAAACCTCCATGTCCCAAATATTAACCATGAGTATTAACAGCTTCCCAAAGAAGACCCCTGGCTTGCATTGCTGCTGTCTTTAAAGTCCTTAATGTCCAAACATTAGCCTCATAAAATGACAAACTCCTATATGGCAACTTATGTTTTTTGCACAAATCTTGTACAATTGGTGACACTTTCCTCAAATGGCATCTAGGTAACCTTGGAAACAAATGATGTTCAAGTTGAAATTGCAATCCTCCATAGAACCAATCCATCCATGAAAAACACGCGATATCGATAGTACCACTTGTTTGTTTCTCAAACCAATCGTTCCCTTCTGGCTGTCCAACGTAGACATCAGCCGCGAAATGATTAAGAGTGAATTGAATATGTTGTAGTGATGTAACACAGAAACTTAAAAGCACAAACAAGAACCTCTCAGTCCAATTAGGCAATGTACTAACAAGAAGAGGAAACCAAGTCCAGAAAACAAGTATTCCCAATATGTTCAAAGCTCTGTCTGGTACTTTCCTTGTCGAAAACAATAACAAGAATGTTTGAACAAAGAGATTCACTCTTGCTACGCACATTATAGGGTAATACGTAAAATGTTGATAACTCACAAAGAATTTTGCAACGGAATCAAATGTCAGCTCTCTTCCATAAAAGCTAGAGTTCAATGATTTGAAAAACTTTGTAGAAACTGCGAAAACTGGCAAATGTTGTAGATCAGGGTCATGATCAAGGCTATTACACGCGACATGATGAGCGTTATGTGTCCATTTCCACCAAGCAATACTTATCCCAGTAAGACAATTTCCAGTAAGAATCTGTGCCAATTTGTTGAATCCCCGATTTGTCATCATCACGTAATGACCAGAATCATGCCCCAAATAAGATATTTGCATCCAAGCTAATCCCAATAATGCAGCAGAAAGCATATGAACCAAGAAATTTTTACTCAACAAAACACCACAGAAACTCAATGACATTAACAATGTCACAAAACAGAAGGAGTAAATCACCCCATGCCCCTTCTTTTCAAACATCCCTGCTTTCGAAAATTCAGAACAGAGTTTCCTGTAATCTTTAGACACCTCTGTTACCTCGTAATCTTTTAGATGATATCCGGTGAAAAACTTGTCAAGATATTTCCAAGCAGTACCTATGAACATGTGAAATTTCAAAATCTAATTAGTCAAATACGAAAGGATCGTTAATGTATAAATTAATTCGAATTCTAAAAGCAATGAATTCAGTTGAACTCGTAGAACCTGGATGAAAAGCAATGAATGCATCAGTAGCTTCTTGTCCAGCCAAACTACGAATCGGAATATCGCCACCTGGATGTTCTTTCACCCAATCTGTAACATTGTAACATTTTCCTTGAATTGAAATCCATAAATCATCTTGTTTGTTATGTGTTTTCAATTCCTCAGATGTAATGTACTTTTTATCATCACTCATGATGAATAAATTAAAATTAAAACAAACAATTATTAATTAATTAATAAGATCTTATAATCAAGAACAAAAACCAACCCCTTTATAATATGATTAAACAATAATGTAACGTAGGAAAAAAGGGTTGGTTTTTTTTTTTTGGGCTGATTAGAACAACCCTAAAGATGTTTGTAACTACTTTAGGGATGTTTGATTTTTTTATTTTTTTTTTGTTTTGTTTATGGTTTTATGAATGAAAAAGAGCGAATTATATATAGAAAAAAGATAAATGATTTTGAACGTTAATATATGTATTGTTATTATTATCCTTTTAAAAATGCATTTTGAGTTTGTTTTGATTTGGGAAATGGATTTGTGATTAGAGAGAAAAGTACGGATAGAGGAACGTCTAAAACGGTATTATTTATTTATTTGTTTATATATATATATATATATATATATATATATATATATATA